>ML685863.1:5327688-5384544 GCA_007922175.1 Pelusios castaneus | reverse complement strand
GAGCCAGGAGTGGCTTCTTGGTCCCAGCAGAGGCAACTGGTGCGCAGCTGGCTCTGCTGGGACCAGCTGCCCACCTCTCCTTCTCTCCAGCCAGGGTTCCAGCGGGGGATCTCCTCCTGCTGGAGCCCTGGCTGGGAAGCCCTTCTCCCCAGGACCGCGGCTCCCCTGGCAGGGAAGCTGCAGGTCTGCGGAGAAGGGAGCAGGGCTCCCCAGGACAAGGGAGCCATGTGATGTTCCCTTGTCCCCCTTACCCTAAGTCGACCAAGTCGACTTAGGGCGTCCACACTGATGAAGTCAACTTAAGCAGGTTGTAAAACTAGGTTTTACAAAGTCAACTTTACTTTTCCTTAAGTCGACTTAAGCAACAGCTTAAGTCGACTTCAGGAAACTCCACTGTGGACGCAGAGTAAATTTACAAGTGTAGATGCACCCTCAATGAGCTATTTTGCTATGAATTTACAACTGACGCAGGTTTCTACCCATCAGAGGAGTAAATTTCTGGATTAGCCTTCCAAAGAAAGCAGTGGGGACAAAAAACCCAGCTGGTTTCAAAAGTGAGCTTGATAAATTCATGGAAGGGATGATATAATCATGGGATGGAATAATCAGGCCTAATTTGGCAACTGTCTGATCTTTGGCTCCTAATGGTAGATATACTGATGGGGCAATTGGTGGAGTGGGTTCTGAGTTATTACAGAGAATTCTTTCTTGGGTGTCTGGCTGCTGAGTCTTATCCACATGCTCAGGGTTTAAGTGATCACCATATTTGGGGTTCGGAAGGAATTTTCTCCCAGGGCAGATTGGCAAAGACTGTAGGTGGTTTTCACCTTCCACCGTAGCGCAGTGCGTGACTCAATTGCCGCTGGATTCTCAGTATCTTAAAGTCTTTAAATCATGATTTGAAGACTTCAGTAACTCAGTCATATGTTAGAGATTATTGCAGGAGTGAATGGGTGAGGATCTGTAACCTGCATTGTGCAGGAGGTCAGACTAGATGTTTATATTGCTCTCTTCTGATCTTAGAGTCGATAAGTCAAACTGTTTACATTAAAATGAAAAGGAAAAACATACATTGGTTATTTACAGTGTTATAATTTATACACATATGATAATTAAAATGAATAATTTTACTCAAGAAGTGTTAATAGTGGGCCGCAGTGCCTATTGCTGCTGCATAAGCAGTCCTCAGGGAAAAAATAACTTGACAGTCCCCTGGTTTAGAGGCCTGTGGGGGACACTACATTTTCAGGAGTTAAAGTCTCTTCTGGCTGAACCATTTTCTTCTACTGTGTTTGGAATGTTTTGTTCTTTATTTATTATATATGGAGTATGTTTTGATCTTTTTTCACTGTAGGAAGGGTACTCCACCACTGTATTTCAAATGCTCAAGAAGAAATAATTAGTTGATAAATGTACTTTTAGCTTTCATCTACTAGAATAGTCTGTTTGATTACCAAAATATTGCTTTAAGATAAGTGCACCCTACTGTTACAGTTACATTTTCGCGCTAGACAGATATCCACAGATTTAATAACCAAACGTTTTCTTTCATTGAAAAAGTGGGAGATTTATGCAGGAAACCCACTTGCTTTAATAGAAGTTATCCACATAAATCCCCATGCATACGAATGTTTCCCCATCACTTAGAAAGCTAGATTAAATAAGAATACTACACGTACCATAGAAGAAATAGCATTGTTCAATGGACAAATGTGGGAGCAACTGTCAGAAACTCCTGGCTCTGAAACGGACTCACCAGTCTTTCATTTTATTATCAACAGCATAGAAGGCACTTTATACACAGGGTATCTGCATTGCAGAACTTCCAATCTAAATGACCTCTACACCTCTAACCTCAGAGGATAAGGACAAAATTCCAGTGTTATTTAAATCAATGGGAGTTTTAGAGGTAAGGATTCAGTCACAAGGCAGTCAGGGCCAGATTTCAAATGTGTGGGTCACCAAAGGGAGTGCTGGCTTCTCTATTTCTTGGAAAAATCAGCCCATTAATTTGTTTCATTTCTTCTTCAATGCAACAGGAATCCTATTTACCTACTTCACAGGATGCCTAGTATAAACCTTCCTCAAAGTGACCATTTCAATATAGAAAATGCTTGGCCAGATGCAGAAAAAGCAGCTGAGTGAAAGCCGACATCTCTCATGGGAATACACTAGACTTGTAAACAGTGGCGTGGGTTACACAATGAGTATAAGGGCAGGTCAACACAGCCTGCCCTTTTCAGTGGCTATCGAACGTAAATACACAAGTTACCTAAAGTAACTTACGTATCTATTCCAAAGGGGTAGCCGTGTTAGTCTATTGTAGAAAGACAACAGAGTCCTGTGGCACTTTTAAAGACTAACAGATTTATTTATCGCATGAGCGTTCGTGGGAGAAAATCCCACTTCGTCAGACGCTTCGTCAGACGCTGTTGTCTTACGTATCTATGTTCAGGTTCTCTAGTCCCTGCACACACACACTGCGCTGGTTCAAATTGAACCACATTATCCAGTTACTAGGGTGGTGTTGCAGGATTGAACTTCATGATTGGCTGAGCGGGTCTTCACAGACCCAAGCAGTCGATCAGAAAGTTCAAACCAATGGAGATAAATTTGCCACTGTCAGGGAAGACCTGCCCTAAGATAGTCAGAAAGTAGGCATTAAGTAGAAAGTGACAAGGCAGTGCGAATGTCAACCACCCTTTCCCAGAATACACTGCATGATTCTTTCAGTGCCATGTAGAATACATACACAAATAGTCTCCCCAGCATGGATATAAATAGCATGGTAGACCATGACGCATGACTCAGGTGACCAGAGTAAAGACATGCCTAAAGGGTGTGTGTATATACCCGAGTACTTACCCTATATGGCTTCCATCCAGCCCAGGCTGTGCCTCCTGGCTATACTTCTGTTTTTAGCAGTATAGTGTCCCCACTATCTTCCTGTTACTGGATTTTTTTCCCTGGACTTTCCCCACTTCTTCCCCCCATCAGAGCCTTTCACTGCTATACATAGCTACATACTTCAGTGTAAATGCTGCTAGTTTTTCACTGTGGCATGTAGCTACGTATACATTGCATGCTACTGATAATACTGTGTAATGTAGACATAGCCTAAGTTAATTTTGCACACACCTGAATCTTCAATCTGTGCCAATATGCCCATTAAACTATACTTTCATCATATAGGATTGCATTAAATAAAATTATCAAGGACATCCAAAGACCATTTCAAAATAATCATGTAAAATACTCATTTTTGTTGATTTTACTATAGGATTAAACTGAGTACATAATTCCTTGCACTCATCATTACCTGGACAATATAGACTTTGCAGTAAAAAGCTACAAATTCATTAACTGATGTATACTTAGCTATAAACTAGCTAGTCAGGAAATGCTAAATGCAAAAGCCTAGTATATTCACACTCAAGTAGAAACAGAATTAACCAATAATGCAAAGCGATACTTTAATTTCCTGTCTGTACCAAAAGACAAATTACAGTTGCAAAGAACAGCTGTGAAACATGTAATGAATGAATTATTTCAACACGTTTCAACTTCAGTTGGTGCAATTCAGTATTGCTAACCATACTGCTCACTATGACTGAGAAGATTAATCAGAAATGTACAATACCATCAATAACTACAGAGTAGATGAGGATATACATAATGACCATAATGAAAAAAAGCAATCTGGCTGATCCTTACAAACCACTGTTTTAGGTCAGTGGGGACTGATAGAATCAAAGAATGATAGGGTTGGAAGGGACCTCATGAGGTCTAGTCCAACCTCCTGCTAAAAGCAGGACCACTTCCACTAAATCATCCCAGCCAGGATTTTGTCTAACCGGACCTTAAATGTTTCCAGAGGCAGAGATTCCACCACCTCCCTAAGTAACTCATTCCAATGCTTCACCACACTCCTAGTGAGAAAGTTTTTCCTAATACCCAACCTAGACTTCCCCAGCTGTAACTTGAAACCATTGCTCCTTGTTCTGTCCTCTGTTACCATTGAGAACAGCCTAGCTCCCTCCTCTTTGGAGCACCCCTTCACGTAATTGAAGGTTGCTATCAAATCCTCTCTCAGTCTTCTCTTCTGCAGACTAAATAAGGCTAGTCCCTTTAGTCTTTCCTCATTCGTTATATGCCCCAGCCCCTTAATAATTTTCGTTGCCCTCCGCTGGACTCTTTCTAATTTGTCCACATCCTTCCTGTAGTGGGGAGCCCAAAACTGGACACAGTATTCCAAACGCAGCCAGTGACGAATAGAGGGGAATAATCACATCCCTCAATCTGCTGGCAACGCTCCTACTGATGCAACCCAATATGCCAACAGTTGACTCATATCCATCTTCCCGTCCACCATAACCCCCATACTGGTATTTGGTTAGGACACAATAAGAACTAAAAGCTTAAATTCTTTTTAGTAGAATAGAATAGATTAAATCAAAAGCACTCACATCAACCTCTTCACAGAAAGTAGCAGTGGGGCCAAACTGCAGCTGGCATTGATGATGTACATCATAAATCACGCCTGGTGCTATGAGTGATGATTTAATACCTTTCTTTTTTGGGATATCATCGAGACAGAATCCCCATCCTCGGCTAAAGATAAAAATTGGAAATTAAAAAACAAACGTGCTTTTCATCTTAACTTTGATTTTTTTAAAAAAATAATTCAACCTTAAATTTCTAATCATTAATGGCACTTTCCCCTCTAATCTTTAGGAACCAACACTTCCAGATTCTAAGACAGGCAGGGAGATTTTGAAAATAACTACTTATTTCCAATAATGTTTTAAGAACCCCATGTGATGCTGTCCGGATTTAGGGAACCATTTATGATATCATTTTGTATTAATATTTTATAATTGTTATAATACATAGGAACTATGCCATGTTTGGTATCAATAGAAAGGTAATAATTTGTGGGGAATGATTATATAGTTTATGTGTAGGATTCGTATTCATATTAGAAATTAGGAATATGATTGTTATATTTTAATTGGTGTGAGTCTGGAGAAATTCCCCAGACTGAATGTCTACCCAGCCATTCTCCCCCTAATGGCCCATTAAGGAAGCTCCCCAGTATAATGGGCTGAAGGAGAAAACCTGTTGAGCAACTAGGACTTGAATATGTGACTCATCTCCAGTTTGATTGGAAAGAATTGCACACAGCATGGAGAAGGCCAAAGGTGATAAAAAGCAGCAGCCCCAACTCCATCTTGCTCTCAAGTCCCCAGTCTACAGCCAACATCCATCTCTGGACCTATTCCTCTGAGACTGAACAAAGGATTGAGGCCCACCCTGGTGCTGGGTGTTTACCAGAGGAACAAGCCTGCAAACTCCAGAGGAACAAGCCTGCAAACTGCTTTTCATGAACTTTAAATCATTTGTATGTATGTGATTTGCTTTGACCCTTTAACATCTCTCATATTTTGCTTCTTTTCTTTTTATATTAAACCTTTAGTTGTAGTTGCTAAAGGATTGGCTACCAGTGTGGTATTTTGGGTAAGATCCAAACCTATATTGTTCTGTGTTCTGTGGCTGGCCCTTTGGGGTCAGGAGAACCTATATCTTTAAGGGACCATGCGGCTAGGTGGGAGCCGGAGGAGCTGGAGTGCAATAAAGGGGGCTGTTTCTATTTTGGGCAGATTTCTTGGTACCCGGTGTGGGGAACCAGAAGCCTGGTTGTGACTGATAGGGAGACTGTTTTAAGTACCACCCATCAGTGTGTGGGGAGTTTGGTTCCCAGTTTTGCAGCTCACTCTGATTTTTGCACGTCCAGGAGGGTATCCCAGGAGGCCCCGGTCACACCCCAAATAAGAGCAAAATACTTGAAAATATCTGGGAGTGCCTGCCATTCAGGAGCAAATTAGGTATTGATAGCTGGTGTCTTTACCCACTCATGGCATGTAGAAGGGGCACGAAGGTCTGCAAAGGCAGCAGTACAGATGTGGTTCTCCTTTGTGGTGTATTATGGCTCCTGTGTGACCTTTGCAACAGCTCTTTCCTTCTTTTATGAATTATAAAGAAGGCCTCTGCAGCAGTTCTCCCCTTTCCACCTTGCAGAAGAATTTTATGGAGTTTGCTAAATTGGAAATACCACGAAATAGCTTCAGTCATTAGAATGACTTCAGAGACAGTTGAAGCTACTCTCAACAGCATTGAAAGTCAGACCATTGGCATCTGACATTGGGCCCCCAAAATTTGAAGCCCCTTCTAATAAGAGGTCACTTTTGAAAATGTGGGCTGAAGCCTTAAGTGATTTATCCAAGATCTCATAGGAAATCCATGTCATAGCCTTTCTAATCCTATCATATACCTCGGTCATTTGGCCATCTTTTCTCCCACTTAACCATATGATAGCTTCGGGTCACACCGTGTTTTGAACTCAGATTGTTTTCCAATTTGAACATTCCACATTGTAACAATTCTTCCACTATCTGCTATATCCTATTTGGTCAACTCTGGATGTCCAATGACATGGGAACCAACAACACTCCTCAAGGATCTTCAAAGGAAAAAATAATTAAGAATTCCTCCTCAACTCTGTCACCGTACACAGCATTCCATTATTTCAGGTGGACATGATATCTTAAGCACTCACTCTAGGAAACGTGTGATGTATTCTTTGCTGCACGGTGACCAGGTGAGTGGAGAAGGATCATATTTTAGCTGCCGGGACATAATGTACGGATGCCTCCCAACAGGCTCACAGTCATTTTCTTTTCCATCATGCTGGATACCAAAACTAAGAGACATATTTAACAAGCACAGGAAATAATCATTAGAGCTGATATTTACGTGACACCTTTCCTTCAAAGATCCCAAAGTACTCAGAAGAACACATAGGTATCACTTCCTCCATCAGCTAAAAGTAGACAAAGTCAACAGAAGTCATGAGTCTTGTTGTCTTCAGTGGGCTTCAGATCAGGCAGACAGTAATTCCCTCACACAGAAAGTGAAGATTTAAACCTCCTTAGTTGAGATTCTGGAACAATTTTAGGAAGCCAAAACAGAAGCATCCAATTTGACTTTTTCCAGGGCTTCATAGCTTACACCCCTATTTATTCAAAAAGTTTCTGGAGATTTTTAATAATCATAGACACTGCGGCTTTCTGTCTCATCCAATGAGCTTTAGCACCCTGTTGTGAAGTTAATTTGGTAATGATTCAGAGATAAAGTGGACAACACTCATGCCACTTCCTGCAGCACCTTGTGCTTTAGCCAAAAACCAGGTTGGCCTATGAAATTGGATGAGATCACTCTACTGAACAGGTCTGAGATTGGAATGAAGGACTTTCAAAGGACGGGACTGCAAGTGCTGGTTGGCTGGGACAATACTAAAAACAAACACCTCACAAAAATTGCAGGCCACATTTTGCTCTTGATTATAGTGTTATAAATCAAAATAACTCCATTCGCTTCAGTCCAATTATATCAGACTCAGAGCAGAATTTGACCCATTAGCTCTTCCCGTCTCTTAATGATTTGTCTTGTAACAATACTTTCTTTTCTTTCTCTCTTTTTAAAATAAGTTCAGGGATGTCACTTGTGATTGATTTAGACAGAGACCCTGCTTCCCACATTGGCTATGTCTACACTTGTTAATTTAGGTCGACTTTAGTTAAGTCGACTTAACAAAGTTGACTTTAAGTCGACTTTCTTAAGTCGACTTAGCATGTCCACACCTAAATTTTAAGTCAGCTTAGGGGGGAATTTACAAAGTCGACCTAGAGTGTCCACACTGGACGCCTAGGTTGACTTCTAGGGGCTAGGTGGACCTGGGAGAGGTCCACGGTGGTGGGCGGGCACCCCTTGCCAAGGGCACCCCTTACCTGGGTACAATGGGGCAAAGGGGGACAGGGACCCTGGCAGGGCATAGGGGCAGGGTGGGCAGGGCTCTGCCCTGTCCTGTGGGGGGGCATACCAGGCTCCCCCTGTGCCACCCTCCATGGCAGGGAGGGCAGTGGGGGAGTCCTGGAGAGCCCTAAGTCAACTTACAGTCGACTTAGGGCTACTCTGCATCTACACTGGCTTAAGTAAACTTTAGAAAGTCGATTTAAGCCTAAAGTCGACTTTAAACGAGGTTTAACAAGGTCTATTTAATTTTCCTTAAGTCGACTTAAGCAGCTTGCTTAAGTTGACTTAAGGAAAGTGTAATGTAGACGTAGAGTAAATTAAGTCGACTTAAGCAAGCTTAAATCGACTTAATTTATAAGTGTAGACTCATTGTCATGAATAGATAGGTAAATTGGCCTCCAATCTCCTCCCCAGTTAATAATACTGTGCATTTTATCAGCCCACCCCCACCAAAGATCCTCCCAAGACTTCTCCTAACTCACTTTTGTCTACCTCTGCAAGACTTTTGTGAATACCTATAAGAGATTTACTACTCAATATAATCAAACACCCCGCTGAAAGACCAATGTGAACAAATTGTCACTGTAGCTCAATATAATTCTATACACCATGACCAGCCAAGGGAGCAAAATCCCTAACAGCTTTAACAACCCTATTTTTAAAAAAATAAATCATCCCAGTATTTTAACAGCTTGGGTGGCTCTTTCCCTTTGCCCCAAGTTTGGTTTTCTTACTTATTTTCAGGGTTATATAAGATTCACCTCCTCAGCCCATCTTCAGGTGTGCATACAAAAGTTGAAAAGCTCTGCCTAAAATAACATGCATGAAATACTAAAAAAAGGCCATGACTGTCAGGACAGACAGCTAGAGCTGGTCAGGAGGTTTGCACTATTGTAACAACCCAAAAAACTAAAACCAAATCAAACTACTATGGCCTGTGCTATACCAGAAGTCATACCAGATGATCACAATGGTCCCTTTTGGTCTTGGAATCTATGAAAAAAATAAATGTGAAGATAAACGTATAAACACTGAATAAGACCCGGCTAGACTCTCAAGTTTGCATCCATCTATACCTGTGTCCAAGCTCATGTGCAATTGTGAATGCCAACGGCAGCCCGGAATCTTCATTAATATTGCAGCTCCGGTGAGGTTGACACATACCAGAGAGATGAGACAAACCTAAGGTTTCACAGGGATGATTCATGCCGGCACAAATGTCCTTTCTGTAAACACAGTGAAGACTTGGAATTAAAAATGCACGTAGTGCTGCTTACAATGCTGAGTAAATTCCCATCTCATCGTGTATTGGTGTCAATTTGAATTTGAAGCAAAAGACAGTACATCTAACGTTTATACAAGTATATTGGACTTATTATTTAATAGTAAATATTAATGATGTGGTAGGGACCAAATACCTCAGGCTAGATGGGGGCCTACTTGTGCTGGACACTCTTAGACAATCCTTCTACATTGAAGGTCTCAAGATCTCAGGACACAGCCAATAGGCAAATGAATATGGTAAAGAATTGGCACTCCTTAAGTAGTTATATGGATTGTGGCTGTTTGGTTAGGTTTTAACTGGGGATAAAAATAGGGAAAAAGAGAGTCAGAAAAGGAAGGAAGGGGAAGAAAAATAGCTGCAGCTTGTCATCCGCCTAGCTATGATCATCAGGTTGGAATTTGTGGGGCTCAGAGTATGGCTCAGCTTTCAAAGTTGACATTAAGGAGGGATCTGAAGGAGGCTAAAGGAGTGGTTGTTCAGATTTTATCATTGTTTTTCAGTGGATAAAGGGCAGGCAGCATCAGATGCAGCACGGTGGTGTTTGAGAAGTGAACTGGTGGTAGCAAAGGCAGAAAATGCAATACAGGGAAGTGGGAGTTGTCATTGTAGCAGGAAGCTAAATTATAAAGGGAATTAAATGTAAAGATGTAATTAATTGGAAATCACACCCATTTTTCCAGTGTGAAAATCCCTGCTCTTGGCTCAAAAAGTTAAGAAATTGTGGAACTATCTTCCATTTGATGCGGAAAAAATTATTAGAATGTGCACATCTGAGATTCAGAACAGTGAGAGTCAATCTTCCTTCTCTGTTCATTTTCCATATCCTTGAGATCTTTGACACCATTCTAAAGTTTGGGTAGAGTTCCTCCCACCTAACAGAGGAATTTGCACAACTAACTCCTTTGATGATATTATCTCCTGTCCTCTACACTTATGTCTACATCAGAGCTGGAAGGTGCAAAGGTCGGAAGGGGCTAGCCACTCCTCTTACAATTCTAGCTGGGATTTTAGGTGTGCACTCAGGCAGCTAGCCCATCCCGCCACTACAGTTGACCTATTTTTAGTATATTAGCTCTGATTAATCTAGCATGAATATATCTACTCAAGCTGGAAATTATACCTTCCTGCTCTAGTGCAGACACACCCTAAATGAAAGCAAGTGTGGGCTGGCCATGAAGTAAAGGGAGTATTATCCCAGTCTCCTTTTAGACAAGGACAATACCATTTTTTCCCCCAATAAGCTGATAAAAATCTCTCCTTTTTGGACAGGCAGGAGACAATGACAACTGAATAATGAAGGTGCCAGGAATCAGGGCTGGCACAAGGGTTTTTTTGCCCTAGGTGAATTATGACTTTGGCGCCCCCTGCCCACATAACATTTTTTTTTTTTTTTTAAATAGAGGGAAACGATTCACTTCCATTTAATTTGGTGCCCCTTAAAGCCTGGCTTCCTAGGCGACCGCCTAGTTCACCAATATGGTTGAGTCAGCCCTCTACAGAATACTGTCTGCTGTAGCATCCAGGATCCACTGATCTGTTTATTCTAGTCTAGGCCCATGCATGGAAGAATTTTTTAAATCTTCTGCCTATGATGGCATTCTATGCCTGGGTCTGTGGATCTTCATATTGATTATCTGAAGTTTCAGGGGCACATCCCTGGTAAAGCACCATAGGAAGACTCATTTTCTTCTAATACCGAAACAGGAATATTTATGAGAATAAGGCCAACAGTGTTATCCCTAAACCTACTCTCTGACTTTCTCATCACTCCACTGTAGGCTTTCTGCTTATAATTTTCCCTAGGCCTCTTATTGCCTGGATTCCTGCTATAGTTTTCAGAAAAGTATTCATATGGCCTCATCAAGCTAGGCAAGACAATTTCACTTGGAGCATAGCACAATTCCCATTAACCTCTTCCTATGGCCAAGGCGGCAATCCACCAAAGCAGAAGGAGGATGCTAGATGGGGAGGTGCTCAGTAATTGTGAGGCCTATTTCCGCTCTTCCTCATGCATCTGTGTAGAGTTCCTCTGAGCCGCATCCACTGGCTCCCTAGAAATATTTGAGGAGCAGGTGCTGTCCAGGGTTCTCCGCTTGGTATCCACCTCAGGTTCCCTTTTTATGACCCTCACTTCTGTTCCTGTTCATCATTAGTTGTCCCCTGAACTTGCTTGAGCCTTGGCGCCTCAGTAGCTCCTTGCCTTAGGCTGGGAGAGGGGTCTTTAGATGTGAGTGGGTGCACAGATGGAGCACAGCCCAGGTGCCCAAAGGTGGTCAGCAAATGATGTGGTACTACAGAAGCAGCAGAAAATCACAGCTTGTAGCTCAACTCCTTTTAAGCTTCTACGGTCTGTTCCATTTTTTATTTTTTTTTAGTTTGTCCAAGCCCTGTTCTTGGCCAGTAGGGAAGTTCTGATGCTCCCTGGCTAGAGACACACAACTGAGCTCTGTAAACCAGTAAACTCTTTAGCCAAAGGACTTAGTTATTATTCTGTCTTCCTCTATCCAGACTAGTATAATATATCAAAGACAGTATAATATATCAAAGTATATAGTATATATATATCATATTATATTATATATATTATATATATATTATATATATAGTATAATATATCAAAGGCCACCCTATGTAGTAATTGGAGTTCTTTGACATGTGTCCCTCTATGGGTGTTCTACTACCCACACTTCTTCCTTCTGCTTGGGAGTTTCCTTCTGAAACTTGGCAGTGGAGAAAGAACTGAGCGTGGGTGGCCCAGGCAGCCTGATATAACCTCAGTGCAGGGTACGAGGATAACAGCAGCCCAGGCATGGGCTGTATGGACACCGCTAATGAAAATCTCCAAATAGAAGGCACGTGGAGTGCATGTGCACCTGAAATGGAGCATCAGTAGGGATGTGGCTCAAAGAAGAATATTTGGTTTTGCTCTGGATATGAAGAGTGACAGCACTAAGTCAGAGGTATACAATCTATAATGGAGAGAATTAGCCAGTGATCACCTCTCAGACTGTGTGGTGTGGTGCCCCTGTGTGACATTCTCTGGGATAGAGCAGTTTTCACTCACTATGTTCTATCAGGGTGTTGTTTTGGCAGATTTCCATTAACCATTTTCGGGAGCCCTCCTTTTGATCTTTGTATGTGTTGATCCATTTCCCTCCTTAGTGTGTGTGTCAGTTAGGAACTGTTGCTTTGAGTATGTCTATAGACCAAAACCAAAAAACCGCATAGCTCATAGTACAGGTCATCTGACTCAGGCTAAAAATAGCAGCATAGATATCTGGACTGGGGCTCGGGCTGGGACTGGGGCTAGAGAGGCAGGTGTGGGGCAACTGTAATCAGGGCCATCCTTTTGGGGGGGGTCAGTGGGGCGACTGCCCTGAGCCCCGTGGTTATGTGGGCCCATAATGCTGCACCCCCACTCCTGCACTTTGCCCTGCTCCCAACCCCACCCCACTGCCTTTGGGGCCGGCCCTCCCTGCCCCCAGGGCAAAGTAGCTGGCCCAGGGGTGGGGTGGGGGGGGAAGCAGAGCCTGGCCTCTAGGCCAGCCTGCCCTGCCTGCAGGGGTGGAGCAGCCAGCTCAGGGGAGGGGTGAGTGCATGGGGCCCACCCTCTCTGAGCCAGCTGCTCTGCCCAGCCCTTCCCCCAGCACAGGGGTGGTGCGGGAGTCCCCACAGGCCAATTGGCCCTGGGCCTGGCCCACCAGCAACAGCCCTAACTGTAATACAAATAAAACATAATGATAATATAGCTAGTTTACTTAGAAATAGTCATAGAAAGCAAATTTCAAAGCCATATGCATAAATATTTGCATCAACTGATTTTTTAAAATCGTGCGTGAAAATCTGTGCCAGAAGCATTTGTATGCTTATCCAGCTGAAAGAATACCATGGGACTTATCTGACCAATTGCAACTAAGCAACATGGCTCAAATAGTGAATGCCCACAGATAAGTGATTGAAAAATGTATTTTTCTTTGTGAACTGCAAAAACAAATAGCTGAATGCTTGTGCATGACCAATACGATTGAGGCAATCATGATCTTTTGATGGATAGTCAGCAAGATGAAAGAGACTAAATCTGTCAGATACAATAACTACTCTGTGAACTAAAACAAACAAGGAGTCTAGTGGGACTGTGAACTATTTGCAAGCTATAGTGGCCTATTGGAAATGTCCGCTTACCTCTCTTTCTAAACCTAGTGGCTAAGACCCAACACTATGATAGAAATATGATTGAAAAGATATTATCAAGATATTTTTGCATGTTTATAAACATTTACCTAGATATCTGAAAGCAATCTGTATTACCTTAAAAACAAAATATTCTGCTGTTGTGAACAGTAGTTATTGGTTATTGTAGGGTTTTGTTATTATGGGACTGCTGATCTACATTGCTGGGCTTTGGGCACTAGGATATTTTTCCCTTGAGAAAATAACTGATTGAAGCCATGAATAAGAGATGGGCCCAAACTGAATATTAATCTCAGCCTCTGCAACCACTGATTCTTGAGGATGTGTAGATTTGGATCCAAACACAGATTTGAATTTCCTTGCTATGAACCATGTCTAATAAAACAGTCACATGATAAGAATAAAAAATATATAGGTTTTGCAGAGAGATGTAAGCAAACTTTTTGGCACTTTCAACCTTGACATTGTTCTTTTATATAAAAGCTCATAAACCACTGGTACTGGCCTCTGATGCACACCCACAAAGTAATCTTTGTACTAAAACTGTCCTTCAGAAATTGCATGTATATGAAGTATGAGGGTGTTGTGAGGGGGAGGGAACTAAAGGAGACTATTAATCTACAGATATGTTCTCAGTGAAAGACATATAATAAAACAGTATTTGGCAGCTCCTCTCCATACCTGGTTAGAAGGACAGCTACATCATGATGTATAGGGTTGACATCATTTTTGGGATTGATGCTTTTCTGCCATTTACAGAAGCTGGCTAATGTCTTATCTGCATGATGAACTATTTTCAAGCCTTGCTAAAGAAAAAATGAAGAAAATATTATTATAAAACCTGCATTATATAAGCCAGAGCACATCAGCATCATTAAGCGTCAGGCTTACTAAAGTTACTTGAAATGTAACTGATTATGCTTTTGCCCAAAGCTAGAAATATAATTATTAAGAACAATGACAGCTATTTGTCTAATGCCCCAAATAAAAACATCATCATTTTTGCAGTTAATGTAACTAGAGAAAAATATATCAAAGGAGAAAATTAGCATTTTGGGGACTTAGCCATCATAAAATGAAACTACTGAGTGCATTTTTCAAAGAATTATATTTTATTTTCCTCTTGGAAGTTAGCATTCCTCCTGACACAAAGAAGATTAGGGTTAATTAGCAAGTTACTTGGAGAAAGCTATCTTCCAGCATGTTTATTATCTTTAGTGCAACATGAACAATCTCATGATTAAATAACATTTTGTACTCTCATGGATACATTTCTTTCACACCATTTTTTTTTTTAAATTGAGAAAGATGCACCACAATCATCTTATGATCAGACAGGAATAAACACAAGTTGAAGAAGAAAAAAATAATGTTTTGCAGTGCAAAACATGCAAAATAAGCCTTACCCAAAACATGTTTCCCTCTTCCTTGGCTTTGCCACCTAGTGCCCCTCAGCCCCAGTACATTATTATTTCAGGTAAAGTTTTCCAAAGCACTGATGTGACTTAAGCACCTGAGGAACTGAAGTCTCACTTAAAGTCGAACACTTAAGCTCCCAAATGCTTATGTCACTATTGAAAATGGAATTTAAGTGCTTTTGAAAATTTTACCCTTGCTATCCTTACTCACAGGATTAGCTGGATAAATTAGGCTCCTATTCCGCAATTATTTGAACCTGTGCAAGCCTCAGACCAATTGACTTCAACAGCACAGACATCCCCCTGATTTAGGTTTAGAGCTTTTGATCATAAAAGCCCCTTGGTACAGACTTTATTTTAAGACTATATCTGCAGAAGCTTTTGCACAATTATGGTACTATGAAAATAACCATGAATGTTATATAATCAGCATTCATTTAGGGGGTGGGTATGGTACTTATGTGACATGGGAAGATGCAATCACCAGTGTGTCGTTAGTTCACAACAAAGAACATTTTATCTGTCGCTGTTTCTCTGAGTTTTGAAATGGAGCTTATAGGGGAAAATAACCTGTATTGCAGGTGTACAATATTAGATCTGCTCTTCAGAGAGCTCCACAGGCAGCTGCACTGTGCTTTAGGAACACGCTATGTGATTAGACTGTGGATGATTCATTTGTGCGTCTTGCACATTTTAATCTCTGCTCCTCAGCAAGCCTCCTCAGTCTCTGTAGATCCTTTCCTTGTCCTGAAGAGTTTAAACCAAGGCCTGATCTACACTGGCCACAGAATTCAGCAGCAGTCGAAGGTAGATAAGGAAACGATGCAAAATAACTTGCATATCTCCCCTCGACTTCCTAATCCTGATGCTTACTGCGGCGTGCGTCTCCACTGCATTGAGTCAAAGAGAAATGCCCTCCCTTCAACTCAGCGCTACTCTTCTTGAGGAGGTGGATTTACTGAGTCAACTTCCGGATCAACTGAGCGGGTCTTCCCTGACCACTCCATCGAACCAGAAAGATTGAACTGACGGCAGTGAATTTTCCCACCATCAGCATAGACCTACCCTCTATTATCTTTGGGGCATTTATGCACAAACACCTGAAGTTGTGAGCCAAATGATGTGCCACCTAGAGCAGCAGAGGGCCTTAAAACAGCTGCGCCAGTGTCAACAGATTAACAGAGGAGGAAAATGAACAAAATATTCTAAATAAACAATCCCTTTTCCATGCCAGCATTTATCACACTGTGGAAGCACTCATTACCCTCTTTCTAAATACCCTACCAATATCTCTCTTCAATGCATTGCATGTCCAACTTTCTTCACTGTAATCTTCGGGAAAACAAAATCTCACCTCTTCTTCTTCAAGAAGAATAAGGCGGACGAGCACGATGTGGATTGCATTGCCAATGGTTGGATCATGGAACAATCCTGTGACCTGTGCCAAAGCCAGGAGGTATGAAATGAATTGATTCCTCTACAGAAAGACAGAACTTTAGAGAGCAAATATGCAGGTTATTTCAATCAGATTTTCCCCTCCTTTCTTCCCCCTCCTACATGTTATTCACAGAAAGTACACTTTATATTCTGAAATATAATAACCATGATGAACTACTGCAGAGGGCAGCCCAGTCTAACAAATAACAATTTCAGCCATCAACAGACTTTATTAAGATGCTAAGCAGCAAAACTTACAATTGATCAGAAAAAAATATTTTAAAGTTCATTTTTCTCAGTTAGGGTCCAATCCACTATTGTGCCACACTGTGTGTAGTCATTTACATCAGTGCAAGATAGATGTAAAACACTGTGGGTGTAGAATAGTAGTATTTCGGATCTGCTTTATAGTGGTGTAAATGATAACCAAAGGTGCCGGGCAACAGAGAAAGAGGCCTTAATTGTTGGGTTCAATAGAAACTCCATTAGGATTATGTGGCATGAAGGAAAAAGAGGAATTCAATTCAAGGAAAATAGGGAGCTGAAACATATGTACAGCAGAATATCAGCATAAAAGCGGAAACTAAGACCAAAGATAAAATATTAGATGGAGCTTTTAGATTACAAAAAAAATATAGCAAAGGGCACAGCATTGAACTATGAATCCTCTTGGCCCAAATGACAATCAGTGTGTGATTAGACAGGTATAAGTAGAACTAGGAGAAGAGGAAGAAATGAATAAAATATTGATTTTTCAGTTTGGGGGCTGAACAGAAAAAAAAAATCAAAAAACGAAACAGTCTGTTTGAACAGAAAGTGAATTGTTACAATTTTTCTTGACGAAACAAGAACAACAAAAGAAAATAATTTATTTGAGGTCTGAGGAATAAATGTTTTGCTGCACCAAAAAAGAATTTTTATTTTGTTTTGCATTTAGTGTGAGGTGTGGTATTTTCACCCTTTTCTGTTTATTTGTGTCTGTTTGTTACCAATTAGCTAAACTTCAAAATTAAATGCTGTTTTGAAACAAAAATGTTGAGACTTTCATTTAGAAATAGCTGAAATGAATCATTTCATTTTCTAAGTTTTTCCTGTTTTTTTTTTATTAATTATTATTATTATTATTGGCTGAAACTATTTGCAGAATTTGACCCACATTCACAAATGGTTTTGGTGTCCCTAAATTGCATTATTCAGTGAATTTACAATTTGCTGAACATTTTTTTGCCCAGCTCTAGACAAGAAGGAACTAGAAATGCCTATATCCTAAGTGTGGATAGGACCTAATATGACGGAGTGGAATCAATGTTGCATTGAGACCAAACAGAATGAGGAGGGAAAAGAAGCCATCAATGGGAGAAAAGTTATGCTTATTTAGAACTAAACCTAGACCAAGGCTGGACAAGGATATTATTGTTTGAGAAATGATAAGAGAAGGCTACTTCTGAAGAGCCTCACTAGTAAAAGGAAGAGATGGGGGAGCAATAGTAACAAGGATGACACTTAAGCCTGGTCTCCATCTAAAATTTAAGTTGACTGCACTACATCACTCAGGACTGTAAAAACTTTCACACCAAAAGCTCCACAGTTAGCTTGACCTAAGACTCAGTGTTGACGTGGCTAGGTCGATGGAAGAACTCTTCTGTCTACCTAGCTACCACTGGCTGGGGGAGTGGATTATCTACATTGATAGGAAAACCCCTTCCATTGATCTAGGGAGCATATGTCCTACAGCACTACAGCAGTGCTATAATGGCTGTAATATATAAATTGGCCCTAGGTCACAATAATCTGCCAGAAGCAGTGATTTGTCTCCCTCAGCTAGGAAGGGTTGCATCTGTTGTTTGAAATAAACTTCATCGTGATTACAAAAATTGATCAGTTACACTGGGCTCTGTAAATAGTTACTCCAAAACAAGACAGCACTGATGGCTACAATGAAAGATAAATTCCAGGCTTCTGTGTGAACCCATTCCAGATATGTCCTATTACTGCAAATTACACAAACAAAAAAAACCTAGGAAACATCTGAATTGCATTCACTGAATAGTGTGGGATAGAAATACTGAGCTGTCTCTTCATTCTTCAGAAATCTCTCAGCTGAAAGATAACTGTTTAAATATTTTGCAGTCGTTCATATTTGCCAAAAAACCAAAAACCAAACCAAACCAAAACAAAAACCCTTCCTAATGTGAGTTGGTTAGTCTAACAAAGTCTCAGTTACACAATAGAATAAATATATGTATTTATGGTTTTTTTCAGTGCATTTCAGATGTTTTCTGGGGCAATTAATACAGATCAGTGCACAAACATTCTTGAAACAGAAGGATTTCGAGGAAGAGAAGGGGCGAAGGAGAGATTTCATGATTTATTTAAAAATATTATTGTAATTAAAAATCAAAATCTCAGCTCCATCATCTCAGCTTTAAGGAAATCCAGAAGCAGACCCTAGATCCAGATTTTGCAACTGGCTACTCCTATTGCTATAATGGACCAAACCAAAATTTTGGATCTAAACAACTTGGACATCTGGATCTGAAACGACTTTTGAGACTCAGTCCAGCTTTACCTTTCTCTCACACTGATTTTTCTAACCACTAGTAAGGCTCCATTGACTTTGATGAGAGCAGGACACAAACGTCTGAGGACAAAATCTGACACTGGGAAGCATCTTCATTAAGAACTGAAATTAAAATTGAGGTTTCATACTTAGGTCTGATCCACCCGAGAAAATTAGGTCAGTTTAATTACCTGAGTTTAGGGTGTGAAAAATCCACACCCCAGAGTAGCGTTGTTAAGTAGACTTAAATCTTCATGCGGAGAGTGCTAGGCTGACAGAAGAATTCTTGTGTTGAGCTATCTACCAGTAGTGAGAAAATAGATAATATATGCTGATAGGAGAACCCCTCCCATTGATGTAGGTAATGTCTATACTTTAGTGCTACAGCGGGCTATAGCATTTATGGCAAATGGTGTGTGTTTGGCACTGTGGGTCCTGCACTTCTTGCCCAGGTCACCAGCTGAAGCAGGGCTTCCCCCCTTCCAGGTCCCCAGTAGGGCAGTTACTCAGGCCCACTTATCCTAGGGGTCAGGGTCTCCATCTCGCAGGATACTGCGTCCAGGGCCCTAAGGCCCATCTGGGCAGACTCGCCCAGTTGGCCTGTACCTTTCTGGTACAGCCGGCAAGCGCTACAGGTCAGCCCCGTCTGGCTCAGTTCTACTCCACTCTGCTATGTTCTTCTCTGCTCCCAACACAAACTCTGCTCCTTTCTCCACCTCCAAACATCACATCCAAACTCCTCACCCCGTCTGTAGCAGAGGCTTTTTATCTGGTTTGGCCACCTACTCTAATTGGCCTCAGGTGTCCTACTGGGCCACAGGTGACTTAATTATCTTGGAGTAACCCTGGCTAAATTAACCCAAGGAACAAGGATTTATTAATCCTGGGGCTAATATATACACCCTCCACCACTCTTATAGCTATCAGGTCTGACTCTGTCACACATTTTAAATGTAGATAAACCCTAGAAGAGAGCTTGTACCTTGCTTACAAGGAATAGAAGCATAGGTCATGTCTCCATCCTAATTCTGGGCTACACTAATTTCTATATATTGACTACCTCACTCTGCATTGATGATGCGACGGCTCTGGAGCTGTTCTGTATTAAGGAACAATAAATGCTGTTTGTCTGACTGTTGTTGATTACCAGGGGTTAATTCAAGCAGAATTGAATTTCTGCATTGTGCAGGAAAGAGAACATCATCTTCAGACAGCTACTTTTTACCAACATTTGTACTGGAATGTGTATTGGCCTTGTCTTGTTTTAAACTCTCTTTGTCTGATGCTTTTATTCTTATGTTTAAAAACCACTTTGCTTTAAGAAAGCTGCCTGGTCAGAGCTCACCAAAGGGAGACTTGCCAAACCCAATGGGGTCTGAGACATCCTGGCAGACAAGCTGCAATAGCTTAGGAACTGATTGAATTGTGGGATTCCCCTGAAAGGGATGAGGCCCAGCACCTGTGGGGACGCACTCAGCGAGTGCGTCTACACTTGTAAATTAAGTCGACTTAAACAGGCTTAAGTCGACTTAATTTACTCTGCATCCATACTGGAGTTTCCTTAAGTCAACTTAAGCTGATGCTTAAGTCGACTTAAGGAAATTTAAAGTCGATTTAATAAGACCTGCTTTTAAGTCGACTTTAATGCTTAAGTCAACTTCTTAAGTCGACTTAAGCAGTGTGGACGCCCTAAGTCAACTTAGTTGACTTAGGGCAGGGGAAAAAGGGAGCCCCTGCTCCCTTCTCCCCAGGAAGCCGCTAGCGGCTCGTCCTGGCTTCCTTCTCCCTGGGACCGCTCACGTCCCAGGGAGAAGGGAACGCGGGGCTCCCTTCTGGCCAGGACCCCAGTGGTCCCAGCTAGAAGAGAGTGAGGAGCTCCTATCTGCCGGGACCCCAGCAGTCCCGGCCAGAACGGAACCCTGCAGCTCCTTTCTGGCTGGGACCACGCTCCAGCTGCTGCAGTTCCCTTTTTGCCAGGACTCTCTAAGTTGACTTAGTAAATAGATCCCTGCAGATCCACGGATATCCACTTCTTATCTGTGGATATCTGCATCCGCAGGTGCAAATGCGGATATCCACAGACCCGTTGCTGCGGATTGAGGCTCGGGTATGGATACTATTTTCATCTGGTGACGGCTGTATGTGCAGAGAGCACCATTGCTCCGCCCAGAACATCTGATTGGTTACAGCTGCAGCCCTGACTGAATCCAGGGGCCAGTCCAGGCGGAGTAACAGTTGCTTCCTCTCCCACTTCCCCCACTGCTGGTCACTCCCCCCAGCACCAAACAGCTGAGTGATCTCAGCAGCCCCCATTTCACATGGCCAGCCCTGGCGGAATAAGAGTTGCTCAGATCTGGGCTAGCCGGGACTCTGAACAGTATCAGGCTTTTACTGGCTCATCCAGGTCCTGGGTCCTGCCCCCAACTGTCCTTCAGTCTCTGACTCCAGACTGTGAGAGCCAGAGTCCAGCCCATCAGAGCTGGCATTCAGTTTCAGTGGCCAGTCCCCACCTCCACTGATCAGCTGGGAAAGTGCAGTAGCCCAGACTTCCCAGCCCAGCCCCGCCCAGCCCAGCCCAGGCAGAATAACAGTTGCTCAGATGGGAGTGAGTGAAGGCTTTGAAAAACACTGGGAGCAGTTGCCAATTCTCTCCCCTCTCAGCTGTTTCTCGGGCTCCCTGAACCTAGCTCGCCAGAGCCCACGGACATCAGCTGATGATGGGCTGCTGCTTCCCCCTTCTCTGGCTGCCAGTCTCCCAATCTGATCACTCAGCTGAATGAATTACCTTGCCCATGCTGAACAGTTGAGTGACCTGATCTTTGCTCTAGTAGGTGGAATAACCAGATCAGGGCCAGCAGGGCTCTGAACAAACTGAATTGGGAGCTGCTGGCTAGGGCTGCCCTCCCTGCCCCCTTCCTCGGGCTCTGTGTGGCAGCTGCTGCTCTCTAACAATCCAGGAACTGACAGGCAGCTGCCCCAGAAGAAAACACAGAGGTTGCACCAGGATCCTTAGGACTCTCTATAATGTTGTTTAAAATAAAAACAGTGTGTGCACATGTACTAAGCCCCTGCTTTTAAGTTGTTACATTACAGAACACAAAACAGAAGCACAGTGGAATGACGAGCAGCTGAGCAGAGCAGAGTGGAGCTGCTGCAAGGCGGGGGTGGGGCGGTTGCGGATACCCACAAAACATAGAGATGCGGATTATGGCTCGGATACGTGCTTACATGTCTCGGATATGGATTGGTTGCAGATCCACATTTTTGTATCCGTGCAGGGCTCTATTAGTAAGGCCAGGTTTAGGTCGACTTAAGAGTCCTGTGTGGACTCTCTAAGTCGATTTAATAAGGTCACCTTAAAGTCAACTTAGTAAAGTCGACCTAAGTTTTTCAGTGTAGACATAGCCAGAGAGACTGGAGTCCTGTAATGGTGACAAGAGATATAGGTAATTTCTTTTGACTCTGTCAAACACCACTGATGAACGGTGTCCATAAACTACCCCCCCAGTTTTCCTTCCTCAAATACTGTGTAGTATACTATTTACTATTATGACTACCACCTGAATGCAATTTGGCAGAAAAGAAGGTAACGAAACTGAAGAAGTCTCATAACTTTATACATATCTATCATTCACGTATATATTACCTGTAAAAATCTATCTTCATTCATGAAACTAAGGACCAGATTCCAATAACCTTACCTCAAGTTGTCCCACAGAACTCAACTGAGCTAATTAAAACAATAACAAGAGTAAGGACATCAGAATCTCTCTCTATGGTTGTAAATCTAAAATGAAAGTCAGGAAGCACAAAAGTTAAGGTATTCATAACCACATTAACTTAATGACATTGGACATACTAATGATTAAAGTTGTCATGTACCAGCTTACCCACCTTACCATGGGAGTTAAAGGAGAACCTACTTAGCAGAGAAAAATCAGCAGACTACAGAGTCACTTGGACGAGCAAATAGAGGGAATCATGATCATATGCACTAGGTCAATGTGCTACATAACTTTCATTACAGTAGCAGTTCAAGACCCTGTTGTTTCATTCACTGTAAAGGGACAGGCTAAGAAGCAGTCCCTTCTAATTAGAAGAGAGACAAAAAAGTGGGAGGAGAAACAGAGGCACACAAAGCTGATGTGACTCATCTAAGGTCACACAACAGATCACTGGCAGAGCTCGGATAAGATTCTGTCTCACATCTCAGTACCCTATCTGCTGGCCCTTTGTGGATGACTGTATGCTGTTATACGATCCTGTGTTTTACTGTCTAGTTTTTAAATCCTACTACATTGTAGCTTCAGGAGTAGGCTGGCTGGAATTGATTGCTTCTCTATTGACACAGTAAGATAACACCACAGGAATTTCATGTTCAGAAGGTTTTCTTCATAATTATAAGGGCTAGGTACTTTTTTTCTCCAAGGGAAAACTTAGATGCAGCAGACACTGAATCAGTCAAAGGGTTAGATAAATACTTCAAGGGGGATGGCTCTGGGAGTCTGATACCTGTGGTTTCTTTTATGCATTGAATGAGTGGAGGAGGAAATCTCAAATAGCTGCACAAGATCAATGCCTAAAGACTCACAGACCACCTTGTGTCGCTGGCAGAGCAGGTGTCAGCTCACGCCAAGGCCCCAGGCCTCACTGAACATTGACAAATGCATAGCTGGAAACCAGTCTGGCTTGCTGGGGGGAGAGTAGAGTTAAAAGAGATAACAGTGTTATAAGATTCTGCTTAGTGTTTAGACTTTATGGAATGCTTGTAGGGTGCTGCATGAATTAATCCTACTTACAATATCTGTATCCCCTGGCATAAAGTTGTATTGAGCATCTGCATTGTAAACCTCTATAACTGTGTAACTCACCAAACTGGAAAGGAAACATTAATTAAGGTGAAGTTGCTTGTCCTGCAGGCAAGATGGTCTTTTGAAGACACATGAAGCATTGTGAAGCCTCAAAAGGACAGAGCCCTTGTTGACTGCATTCCTTGCTTCCTCCACAAAATGGGGACCTGTGCATAAACTCATCCCATCATCTTGTATTCTGGGATGAAGGGAAGAAAAATCCCTGACAAAGAGAAATTGAGATCTTTATGCTGTCTGGACACTGGGGGCAAAGATTCCTAAACATAAGCAAGATATCCCCATGCTGTTTGGCGTAGGTCAGACCTAAAGGGCATATCAAGCTGCTTATCACAGACACTAATATTATATTATCTTTTTATATCTAAGATTGTAACTCATGTTTATGTGTCTGTTTCCTGTTTTAACCTTGTCAATAACTCTCATTTCTTTTCTTAGTTAATCTTTAGTTGGTTTATTACAGGATTGGCTACAGGCCATGTCTTTGGTTTGAGATCTGAGTACAAATGACATGAGGTAAGGGACTGGTCCTTGGGGACTGGGAGTAATCTGAATATTGTTGTGGTTTGTGGTGTAAAGTGGCCATTTATTATGTAGACCAGCTTACCTAGATGGCAAAATAGCCTGAGTGCTAGAGTGAACTGTCCAGAACTCCAGTTCTGTAGGAGTCCATACTTGTTAGGGGGTTTGAGAAATCTAATTATAGAACATTCCACTATACAGAGGTCTGCTTTGCTAGGCCCTCCATTTCCACCTCACTTCTGCTTAGGATCCGCTCCCTTGGTGTTTGAGATTCCCACGAACGACTCATCACTTCATTGCATTTGCTGCCACCTGTGCTCTTTGCTTACAGTGGGCGCCAACTCCAGCCCCAGACATCTCAGGGGCTCTGAGGCTCAGGACTCTGCCCTACCGCCACATCAGCAGGAAGTCTTACAAACCACTTCCTCCTACCCTGCTTGAATATGCCTCTCCATCTCTGGTTTCCTGCCCCGGCCTATACAGCCCGTAGGCCAGGTCACCAGCTGTTTCAGTTCTCCTTGTTAAGCCGGCTCTGATTCAGCCTAGTCAGTCATAAACCTGCTTTCAGCCCCTTGGGTCAGGGTTGACAGAGCAACAGAGGGGTTTATCCCCTCTGCTCTGTCACACACCAGTGTAGGGTTTTTGTCCTGCTTTTGAACACTTTGTCCTGAAGCTGACACACTCACAGTTGCGAGTCACTCCAGACAGCATGACAAATATCACCAGACTTTATTACTTTTCTTAAGTCAAATTATATTTTGAAATTTGCTCATTTGGAGATTCATTTGAACTGAGACACAGTTTACATTTCTCATTTAGATTTCATTATATGTGGGGAGGAAAGCCCAATTTGTCTGAAAAAAAAATCAGCTGTCCCCTTTAGAAACAGAAATGACAGAGGAGGAAAACATATTTGAAAATCAATCCCACTAATACAGGCCTCTATAATACAAAAGACTGAATCATTTCCTCTGAGTGCAAGACCCAAGAACTAATTGTTTTGATTGAATTTTAATAAAAGCTAGGAAAACTGCACAAGTCTCTGCATTACACAATTTTCACAATATCAGCAATGTAAATCAGGAGTAACCCCATTTTTAAACAGAGGTTCACCAGTGTAAAGGGTATCAGAATGAGACCCAATATACAAGAAATTGATGAGCATGCCTTGGGGCACACCAAGATTTTTACTTTTTAAATAAGGGAATTTTGTCTAATTGAATCAGGGGAATCCCTGAAAATTTTCCTCCACTCCATCTCAAATACAGATGGGGAAGGGAATTCATGTCATTGACAGTCTAAAGCTCTCATGTTTTTCTGCATCTAACAGCTCTGTCACATTATGTTGATGCTGCTGCCTAGGAACATCAACAATCAGTAAACTGGAGAAATTGCGTGAGATTCAGAACTGGTAAAATCAATGGAATGGAAGTTACGGGTCCATGAACATACAGAGCTACATAGTACAGATGCCATGATTAAGCACTGTGGCCAGAAATCACCCTGACTTTAAAAGTGCAGAGGAAAAGCACATCCTGCATAAAATAATACAGAAGACTTTAGACAAGCACATATAAAAAATTATTCCACTTGGTTAAATGAAGGCCCATAATGACAGTTTTCATGGTGATTAACAGTGTAATCAAGTATGCTTATATTTATAAATTTGTCTAACTAAAATATAATTAAGTACATTACGTACCATATTTATTATAGTAAGGATGTAGGATTCCACATTGTCACTTCCATGATATTCAATCATCTTACTGTCTGCAACAACCAGCGTCTCCACCCATCGTTCCTTGCTGATAGAACGCCGAGAAATCGTTTTGGCTGCCCTGTGATTTCCTTCCCACCTCTCCCTCTGATGCTCTTGTTGTTTGAAAAAGTTGAAGGTATCTGGAATGTTGAAGGGCATTGATTTAATTTTACATGGACATATTTTCATTGTGCTTCAGGATCACTTTACATTTTTAGAGATACTTAGCGATAATACTTATACTTAGAGATCGGTCAAAGGTCTATAGATTGGACCCAAATCAAATTGGTCCAAACTTTATCAAAAAATCAGGAGAGTTTGGATCCCAGCTACCGATTATGCCCATCATAGGAATAGAAGCAGCTGCAAAGTTCGGGTCTGCGTATAAAGCTATCAAGGCTTTTGGGGTCTGTTGTGGCTCAAGGCCATCTCTAATTGCAGTCTTTTTTGTATAAAATGAAGGGCATATTTGCCCTATTATGTATATGCTCAATTCCTAACAATTTGGCAAATTGGATCCAGTCCCTCAGGGACATGTGTTCTGTCCTGTGAATGAACAGGCTGGGTAAGATCCCCAGCTAGAACTCTGAAGCAAGTGGTGTCTATACAGGGAAGAGTGGCCACTGACTTCCTCAGCTGTCAGATGAAGACCCAAGGTGGGTGAGATAATATCTTTTATTGGACCTACTTCCATTAAAGAGTCGAGCTTTTGAGCTATACAAAACTCTTCTGCTCGAAAGCAAGAGCTCCACGCAACTCCTAAGCTTGTCTCTCCCACTAACAGAAGCTGGTCCAATAAAAGATATTCCCTCACCCCCCTCTTGCTCTAATATCCTGTCACCAACACGGCCACTACACCACTACAATCAGCTGTCAGTGGAACTTGTCTGATTGATGGGTGATGAGCTCTGTGCTGCCACTCTAGCTTTCTGATCTTTGTGTCTTACTCACCCAGGGAAATTTTTTTCTTTTTTCTTTCGTGTTGCTAACAATTTAAATCATGGCATCTTCTCCTGACAGACTGCTAGCTCTGGAAGCCAGAGCCGCCGTACTTGGGAAATGATCTGTCAAGGGCTTGTGAAATGCCCAAGTGGCAGCGAATGAAGGCATTCTGCCAGCACAGTATGTAACTGAATGTCTTTGTGGGTGCTAGGGGTTATAAGCTCCTAGAAAGGCAGATTATTAATATATTATTAGTAGCGGTGGCCAGAGTCCTGGTCATGGCCTTGGACCCCATTATGCCAGGCATTCTACACAGAAAAAAAGAGGTTCCCTGCCCCCCAAAAGCTTACATCATTGTGCATTATCCTAGCTCCCATCTCCAAGCATTACTGGGACATGCCTGGACCACACCTCCAATTCACCTGGTCACACCTACTTTGGGATGAGTGCCTCTGGCGGTGCCTCAAACCACTTATATTCGGGCCAGGTCTATACTATGGGGCTAAGTCGGCGGGAGATACGCAATCTGCGTGCCACAGACTATGCATCTCCCGCCAACTTAGTTACTCCTACTTACTGCGCCATCTTCACTCAGCTGCATCAACTTGAAACGCCCTCCAGTCGATGCAGCCTTACTCCACCTAGAGGGGTGGAGTTATTGAGTCGACCGGAGAGCACTTCCGGGATCGATTGCATGGGTCTATACTGCTTGCTCAATCTATCCCACTGTGTCAATCGTGAGGATTGATGCAGTTTTTTCAGGGTAGATAAGGCCTCAGAGAATACTAGCAGCCCCATGCTGTCTGTGTCTTGCATGGGAACAGTGTGGGGGGAAGACGGGATTATACCCAAGTGAAAGACAGAGGAGGTGGTGAAGACTCTGCTTAAGGGCCCTAAGTACCAGAAAGTCCTCCCCCTCCAATGCTTGTAGGCGGAGGTGATAAGACTCATTTGACAGTCATTGTCTCTCCCAGCAGCTATTAGAGCGGAAATCATTGACACGCTAGTCCAGGGGGCTGAGTCTTAGGGCCTGTCTAGACTTGAATTATTACAGCAGCACAGCAGCAGACTGTGGTGCTTCAATGCAGACCAGTGGTTCTCAGCCTGCGGCCTGTGAACAGCTTACAGCCCTACCAGCACACAGCTCCAGCCCCGGACATCCTCAGGGCCATACAGGCAGTATTGGATGTGGCCCAAAATGTAAACAGGTTGAGAACCACTAGCGTAGGCACTACCTATGGCAGTGGGAGTGTTTTTCCTGTCAATGTAGGTAATCTCCCTCCTCAAGAGGTGTCAGCTAAGTTGTCAGAATTGTTCCATTGACCCCCTCAGTGCTGTTTACACCAAGGATTTGATCAGCTTGATTCTGTTGTTCAGTGGGGTGGATTTTTCATACCTCTGAGCGATGTAGCTGGGTTTACCTAACATATTAGTGTAGGCCAGCCTTAGACCTGCTTTGGGGACAGGGTTCCAGTGAAGGACATCACAGAGGAGACAGCAGCACTGAGGTTTCCCCTTACCCGGTGAAATCACTAGACCGGGGCTAGGTGGTAGACCCTGAGAAGACAGCATCACTGCTAAAAGCAGAGCAATGAGAGATGCAGCAGCAGCAAAGGTGCCTCCTTCCCTGCAAAGCTATGATCACAGCTAGAGCAGTGACTGGTAATTTTTAGACTAAGAGGTGCTGAAGGACCGGAGCAGAGAAAGGAGGCAGCACAGCAGCAGTGATGGATGCTACAGTGAGGATGGTGTCAGAGGCTCTGTCTACACTAGAAAAAGTTAAGTCGACTTTGTTATTAAGTCGACTTAACAAAGTGGCAAACACTTTAAGTCAACTTAGTCCACTTTGTTAAGTTGACTTAATTGGCCTTAAGTCGACTTAATAAAGTCGACTTAAGGGTTAGTCCCCATCCACACCGTCCTTGAGTCGACTTCAGGCTTAAGTCGACCTAATGGGCGGTTGTTATTAAGTCGATGTAAGCTTTCATTAAGTCGACTTAAGGAATTTCTTAAGTTGACTTAATGTAAGTCCTGTGTGGACATGGAGTAATTCAGGTCGACTTAAGGATCCTTAAGTCAACCTAAATTGCTAGTGTAGACATACCCAGAGACAGCTGCAAGCAAAGACAGTGGAGACAATGCTGAGAAGCAACAGAGGAGGAGGCATCGCTCCCCCATACCTATTCCTGGGCAGAAGGTAATCCCACATAACTGCATCCTTTGGCCCTGGCCTGACCGTACAAGCAACTGTGGGTGGGAGGTAGCCTAGGGAAGGGAAGGGCATGTTAAAGGGACGTTCCTCTGTTGGAATACACCACAAGTTAGAAAACTAATACAAAGGCCTTCTGTCCAAGATAGAGTGGGGTGAGTGTTTTACTACCTACTGGTTGCATACTTCTGAGGCATTATTGCTGTGTTTTTCCAAATTAATGCTGAGTTCCCGCTCCCCATCTATGTTACACATGGACTCAGCTCTTGTTAGTGGGGAAGTACGGCCTATGATACGCTGTATGGATTCCAATGTGGGGTGGTAGGCGACAACTAGGGGTATCATTAAACACTACAACCCATGCTCCACCATCAAACAACTTCAAGCCATGCTGGACAGGGAATAGAAATGTAAAATGTCCAACAGTTAAATGGTTAATCAGTAGATATTGGTCTTACTGTTTACAGATTGCGTTAATCATTTAATGGTTTGCTGCATGGAGGTGGGGAGGGGGCGGGGATGCTTTGCACATGGTGGTCAATGGGAATGCGGTGTTGCAGAGAGGATGATGCAGGGAGGGAGGGGTTGGGACATGCACTTGCCACACGCAGGGGAGAGCCCTGGTGACTTAAAGATTTGGCACCAGCTTAAGCAGCAAGAAGCCAGGCAGCAGCAGCAGAGTTGTCCCTGAGTGAAGGACCTGGGAGATCAGGTGGGTATGCGGGGTGCCTGGAGCATAGTAGGGGCTGGATGGGCTCAGAGGATGGCCAGGGTGTGCAGGTTCTTTCTTGTCTCTTCCTGCAGGCTAGGGGGTGGGGGTGAGTGGCAGGACCTACCCTGACTCTGAAGGACCCACTTTGGTAATCGGCAGGGCCAAGGTGTGGCAAGATGCCCTCCATCCAGTGCCCAGGTGCCCCCCATGACCTCAGTCTAAGGATATAAAATATTATATCAATTAAAAGTTTGACTAATATAATTTTAATAATTTAAATGGTTGTTTTGTTAAATGATATTTTACATCTCTAATAGGGACCCCATCCTAAAAGAAATCTTTCATGATTTGTGGTCTTGAAACAATGCCCTGATGTCTCCAAGTTCACCATCAGAAGCAAGCTCCCCATAAATGAGGACACACCTCCTCAAAGCAGCACCAGACACTGCCAAAAATGACAGATGAAAAACTTCCAGACATATCTCCGCTGCTAGACTGACTAACAACCCCATAAAACACCTTTCAAGATCCATGGGTCCTACACACGTCTGTCACAACATGTGGCGTACCTCCTCCAATGAATTAAATGCCCCAATAGCAACTATGTGGGTGAAACCAGACAATAACTCACTATGCTCTTGAATGAACTTACACAGGAAAATGATAAAAGACAAAAATACCATCCCACCTGTGAGTGAACACTATTTGCAAAACTCTCACTCTATGCCTTTATCTCTCAGTCCTTAATGGTCAAAGGAAACTTGCACAACACTTTCAAAAGACGAGCCTGGGAACTTAAACGTGTAACTTTGCTAGTCTCTAAAAATCATGGACTGAAGCCACGGGATCTATGGTTTATTGGAATAATTTATAATTCACTACCAATCTCCCCCCCGCTCCTCCCTCCAGTTGCTTTCCCCACCCTTCTTTTCCTCTCTCTGACTGGAGGGGTGTTGATGGGCCACTTCACCTCGAATGGCTCCTTGAAATGTGTGTTAACTACTTATGTTAAATAAACTGTTCCATCCTATGTAAGGGTCTACACTAGAATGATGCTCCCACCGATGTAATAGCTCTGGGAGCAGCATAGCAGTTGTGTTGATGTAGTTAGGCAACAGAGTGTCTGCGTTATTTATATTGCCTGTTGGCTGTCTACCTGCCAGGGGCTGAGAGTCCAGACCCCACTGCCACCTTCTGGTGAGGAATTAGGGCAGGGAGGAGAGTCTGAGTCTGGGCAGTGGCCAGGTTGGCCTCCCCTCCACCCTTTCCCCACATCCCTCACCAGGGGACGCAGCAGGGCTCCGCCCCAACACTGGGGCTTATAGTGGGAGCCTGAGCTGTCAGCCTGGCATGGGGCTCACAGCAGGAGCCTGCCACTCCCCACCCAGGTCTGAGCTGTAAGCTCACTCCAGGCTCAGTTTCACAGCAGGGCCCCTACCAGCTGTGAAAATGACATTCTTGTCATTTCATGGCTGCTATGATTTCACATTTCAGCTTCTGCTGTCAGCCCCTGAGCTGGGGGCTCCAGCTGTGAGCCCCTGCAGGCTGACAGCCGGAGAGCATGTTATTAGATGCTGCCAAGTAATAGAATTATGTTGCCATCATGCCTGTACCAGCTCCCTTTTTCATATCATTTATCTTCCAACCTTTAAGCAGTAACTTTGGTAGCTTCACTTCTTAAAAAATGTGTTTTCAGTTGATCACATTATTCAATCTCCACAGCATCAGCTCAACAGATTGTCAAGTCATTTTTTCTACAAACTCCTTCCTAAGAGAGGATCGGATTCATCTTACATAGTGATATTTGGTATAATTTGCCTGACAACACCTAGGCCTTTTTTTCACTTTGTCTCTTACAGAGTCCTCAAGGAAAATTACACAAAGCCTGAGTATAGCACTGAGGGACCACAAAGTGCTGATGGCTCACAAGAACAAACAGAATCACTAGAAATTTAGGTGCATTCAAAACCTTCCAGGATACACTCCGCTTGTTACCAGCTGCCAACTAGACATTAAGACATTGATCGGTACCCGTTGAGCCTGATGATCTAGCCAGGTTTCTATCCATCTTATAGTTTATTCATCCAACCCATACTTCTTTAACTTCCTGATAAGAATATTGTGGGAAGCCATATCAAAAGCATTTCTGGCACGTCTGCACATTGTTGCAAGGATTTGGTGGTACTGAAGAGCTTTAGTTGCTAAACATAAAGTTCTAGTAATATATCATTCAATGTGATTTGCATTTGCATCTACTTAGCAACTTCAGTGATTCACCTTTATTAACGTTGCTGCTAACAGTAAATTGGGGGACTGGAAAAACAAAATAATTTTTACCCTAAAAATATATAAAACACTAGTAAAAAAATTTATAAAACCCTCATTTGCAATACAGTATTTCTGTCTCCACTTGATAGAAGTATATTCTATAAATTAATGTTCTTATGTAAATTAGCCAGAAAATTAAAAATCCCCATTAAAATTATATTTGCAGACTACTTTATCTGTATAACTAAACCATGAAAGACATGTTTGACTTAGCACAAAAACAACAAGCAGTCTTTCCCAGCTAACAAATTGAGAATGAGTTTTTTACTACAGTGGTTCACAAACGTTTTACCCCTCCACCCTCTTACTGCTATCCACACTCCCTGTCTTCCGCTCACCTGGGGCAGGGAGTGAGGCCACAGTCAGGTACTTGTGGTCAGAACTTGGGCTGAGCCAAGGGATTAGGTGCTGAGCGAGGTGACTAGGCTTTGGCCAGGGGCCAGGCATTTAGAGCAAGGTCATGGGCCACAACCAAGGGCCAAGGCTGAGCCAGGGGCCCGGTGTCAAGGCTGCTCCCAAGCTGGAAGCGGAGGATGGAGGCTGCGGCCAGGCCCAGAGCAGATCTTGGCACAAAGCAGGGATGGCTTTGGACCCAGCCATGCCCCTCCCTGAATGTTCTTCCATGTTCTTCTGGGTGTTTGAGGACCTCTATTTTAATATATGCGCTGTATCAAGAATTCTTTTTTTTATTTTTATGCAGCTGTATAAAAATCCCTTTCCATGAATCTTATGATAAATTATTAAAAGTGACATTTTCATTTATTTTATATTTTTGCATTCTCAGGGCCTGATCGGATGCCTAACAGTGTCAATGGAAAGACAGCCACTGACTTCAGAAGGTTGTTGGGTAAGGCTCACACATTTCTGATAATGCCCTAAAAGCTTCATTCATAATGTGATGGGAGAAAGGAACCGCTTCTATTGGTGTGCCTGTAGTCATCATGCTTGCTAAAGTCAGGAAAGGGTCTAATGGCTGCACAGCTGCTATTGGAAGAATACTTTCCCTGGGACACTTGCTGCAGGTGCGCTACAGATTCTGCATGTGCTCTCCCAGCACTTCTATGCATTCAATAACCAGCATTTAGGTTTGTAGGGGTGTGACCTGGGCCATAACTACATTACCATGCTCAAAACATGTAGGTTGCAATGGCCAGCCTTCTCCCAACTAGTACTCCCCTGCACTGGTGCATTGGATGGGAATGTGCCAAGAAGGGCTTCATCTACTTTGCTCTCTCTGGTTCATAATGGGCAGCCAAAACTTGGCCATAATGTTCACAGGGAAGCTTCAAACTTAGTGATGGTTGAATTTCAGTAGCTTGAGTTGGAGTTAGTCTCAAAAAGTTTAGCTGCTCTGCTAAAGTTATTTGATATTTTTGAGGTTACCCATCTCCATTTTCCTCACCCAGTCAGATCCCTTCTTTTTCCCTAGTCCCTCTTTCTGTTCCATTAACTCCCTCACCTTCCTTTTGAGACACCCAAAAGGGCCTGCTGACCATCCCAGTTTCATCTCTGATATGCTCTCTCCCATAACTCTTTCAGATGCCTCACATGGCCCCAAATCCCTCTTTAAGACATCCACCAGATTTCCAGAAACTTAATTGCCTTTTTTTTTAATGGGAGGACCAGTATTCTCTCATCCTTTGACACTCTTTGCTGAGTATTGGCCCCTCAATTCTACTTTGACTAGCTCTGGGTCAGAAGCATTCAAGAAAGTACTCCTTCTTTGTTCCCCAGGAAGTTATGAAACTCATGATATTGAAAAATAGAATCCAGCCAAGTGTGGTTTTCAGACTTTTTTTGACCTGTTGTATTAAGAAACCATATTTTACTAGGTAAGAAGTTAAAATCATATAGAGGCTTTTAATGTATTCTACACACAGCTTACTGAGAACAGGATTAGCTTTGTTCTGCATGTCTGCACATTGCAAATTCTGCAAAAGTTTCATTGGTGTTAGAGGCACAGAATACAAATGCTTCCAGTACAGAACTTCAGCAGGTCCCCAGGGCTAAAAAGTTTGAGCAAGATGGGTGCTATGTCTCTAGGAGGAAGCAGTGATGGAAGGAAGGACAAAAATGGCTTTAAGCTTCCTTTGCATGCTTGGGATTTAGGCTGGTGAAGGAACAAAATGGGTCCCACAACATTCAGGTAGCTCACAGAACTGCTCTAAGTTATGACAGTAGTACCTGGGGTGCCTATGCACAGCTTCACATGCCAGGGCTGACCCAGAATCTATGCTATGGAGATTCCCCCTTCCACCCTCATGGATAACACCACTTCCTGCTCCTGACCTGGGCTCCAGCATACCCTGAGTGAGTAAGCTCAGGTGGGGTAGCCTATGGCTATCCTACAGAATACTTCAACTGAGGAAACTCTCCCATTGCTAGCTAAGAAATTTGTATGGCTCTTGTATGCCTATGTTGATGTCTTTTGTTTTGGTAGAGTCAACTTCTGGTTCTGTTATGAAAAGTGCCTCTAAAATTGGCTTTATGAGATTCCATGCTTTGGGCTCTCAGGGTACGTCCACACCTCGGTTAATTCAACTTAACAGAGCCTCCAGTGTAGACATTCTCTCAGTGACTTCCACATCAAATTTTCACAGGATATAAGTAAAAAGATTATTTCTTTTCTTTCTAGCCTCATGGGATCCAGAAAGTAAACCAGGGATGTGGGCTAGAATACCATCTGGGGGGCCATTATATAGCCTCTGTTTAAATTGAATCAATAGTCTTTGTCCCTAGTGAGTGAATCCAGCTCCTCTGTTGCTGCAATTTTAAGATCAGCAGGGGGATTCTCTTAGATTGGGAGGCTCTAGGAGCACGTAATACAAATACAAATAAGAACAAATACAGTGACCAGCAACATAGCTATAAGTACAGCATCTTGTCTGTATTATATGATATACTCACATGCAAGTATATAAAACCTGAGAAAGCCCATGCAGTAGCCAATACTGTATTAATATTCACATAGCCAAAGATATCAGAGATCTCAACAGGTGATCATCAATAGAGAGGTGATTCCTTCTGGGGTCTTCCCACCCATCCATACAAGAGAACCCCTTTTATCCTGTGCTCTGACCACCTTATGCACGTGTGAGGGTTTCAATCATCTTTTCCTTATCTATACTTCATCACCTCATAAATTTTCATGTGTCCCACTTTTCATAGGTTGTCCTCTTCCACCGGTCCTTCCCTGTTCTCCATCCTGCCTGAGTTTAGCCCTGGTCTGGATAAGTGGGGATGAGGGTCTCTGCCAAGGTTGTCTTTTCCAGGTTCAACCATGGTAACCAGAGCATAGAAAGCTGGGTCATTGGTACCATCTCAATGACATGTATGGATGGCAACTGCGTCTCTATACATATTTCCTCCTCTCTCTTTCAATCTCTAGGATACTCTCAGCTTTCTGTTTAGTACTACTTCCTGCAGTTGCTTCCTGGTGATATATTTCCTCCAGCATGTCACACATTTGTTCTGACATCTTAGTCCTCCCACCTGCTATTCCAATCTTCTGCACAAATGAATGCTCTGTTGCTTGGTCTAGCCATATTCAATTCCATGGCAAGCCTTTTGTAATTTCTGCTTGTGGAGGGCTAATTCTTTTGTACTATCGTCTCTTTGCCAAAGTCCTGACTTGAACTTCAATATCTGGATTAACTGCTCTTTTAATGTTTCCCTAGTCCTTCTCTCCTTGTGTAAGTTTTGTTGTACCTCACTTTCCTCATCCATTTTCTTCCCAGAGCACTGCATGCAACATATATACAATCCATTGATATTCCCTTCACCTCATGAGGCTTTTTCCTTGATTTTTCTTTTTCTAAAACAGGAACATGTTAAGTCTCATTGATATTGGTGGTCTATGAGGTTCTGTCTGTCCAGCATCTTTGCTACCCCTCCATCATGGGTTTTGAGTAAAAGCAGAACTTCCCACGGTGTTCCAATCAGTTATCTTGTTGTTTAGATGGGCACATTGTGGCATATTTTCCTGACCATCACCTTTTGGCACATTCTTTACAGTAATCTTGTAACTTTAATGGCACAAGTTTATTCCTAGGTCACCTATTTATGTCAAACCTCCTTAAGCCTAAGGCCTCATATGGCTAAGCAGAAATCTTACAGACCTCAGCCTGTAGACCTTGCATTACAGCCTTACTTTACACACACTCATCACCTCTGAATGCTACTTATATCTATATACCTATGTCTACAACTTAAAACTAATCACACATTCAGTTACCTACAGAATAACATACAAGTTAACCACAACCATAGATAACACAATTACATGATAACATGAACTGATTTGCTACCAAATCAAGTGTTTATTTCTCTTCGTATAGTTACTAGACACAAGCTCATACGAAACCCTGGATCCCACCAAGCATTTCTCTTATAATTAAAATCTTTCATGTGAAGAAATACAGAACTTTGGGGATGTTTGGATCCAAATGTAATCTGAACTTTGGCACCTATCTTCTTCTCTCACAATTACTAGCAATTGTTGAGAAGATGTATTAGTGGCCTGCTGAATGACCTTGGACAAGGCACTTCATCTCTGTGTCTGAGTTTCCCCATCTCTAAAATGGGGATAATGATAACAACCAACTTTGTAAAGAGCATTGAGATCTACAGATGACAAGCACAATAAGAGCCAGCTGTGTTATTACTGGTATTTAAATTACTGCTCTCAGTGTGCTAGGCACTTTCCCAAACACATGTGAAGACGCCACCCCAATTTAATGTATTTGTGGTGCACTTTTGATTTACATTTCCCAGCGATTTGTACTGTGGTGATGAAGAAGTAAAATGATCTAAAAAAGGAGTTAGCAGCCCATGCTTCATCTATAGCTGTACACTACCGTCACCCAACATTATCATTCAGGTATCATTTCTTACTAGCTCCTACAGGTAACATTCAAGATGTTTGCTCCGTAGTCATACTTCCTTCAGGTGAACAGAGGAAAGGACAGTGTTATGTAAACAGGAAAAAACTATTCAGTGTCATCATCACAGAAGAAAAGAAACATCTACTTTCCCTTTCAATTACATAAAAGCCTATTTCATAAGGTGAAATAATCACATTTCCAACAATTTCTTAAGAGGAAAACTGCTTTGCATCCTTTCACTACCTCAGATACAGGAGTAGGAAGCCGCTGTCTGAGGTGATGTAAATGGTGATGTCAGCTTTCCTAAGGAAATCGGTTACTTGCACACACAGGAGAGAGAAGGGCAGAACTATAAAGGAGAAGCAAGGGAAAGGAGGAAGTTGTGGGATCCAGTTCACCCCTGCTTTCTGCTCACCTCACCCCGCATGTGCATCACACTCTCATTGACTCACTGTTGTGTAACCCAATACCATTTGCGGCATTTCTAAGTTTGGCTCCATAGCATTTACACATAATTAACTCCAGAATTTTGGACAATTACATCCTGCAATATAAACTTCCCTAAGGCAAGATTATGAATAGAAGCTCTAACCCACCAGGCACTACCCTCCAGCACAGAGATCACTTCCTGCAGTCTGAAACACCCACACTGCCAACAGCAAGTAGCAGCCTTTGCCAGATGAGTTGTTTTTCATCATAAACAGCATTCAGTGTGGTGCACAGGAAGTACATGCACAAATCCCATTAAACCAAGGGCCATGCGTGGCTTTAAAAAAATGAATGTATTGATCTTCATTATTAGAGCTGATTAGCCTCAGTCAAACTAACCCCCCCACCCCACCCCCCAAACACACACACACACACTGGAGTCTTTGGTAGCATGAACACTTAGAAATGTCTGGCACTCTTCATCCTTTGTAAACTACCACAAACAGCACAAATTATTAGCAGAATATGCTGCTCAAATCTTTTCATTTGTCATTAATTTGGTCATTTAATGTAACTGATTGTCTCATCATTGTCACACCAAACTAGCTCTCAGTCCTAGAGGAATGGTCCTGTTGTAGATTGTGATCCCCCATTTCCATAGCTCCTACTACCCCTCACAGAAGAGTGTGGAAGCACCGACCGCACTCTGACCTTACTTTATCTCTATGTGCAGAGATCAGCAACTGATTCTAAATGCAGAAGGGTTACACACGGGGCTCTCATTTCTTTTCCTTTCATCTAAAATAACTCCTTCAATGATCTGCATATGTGCAACAGTATAACACCACTCTCCTAACTCCTTGCCAGGGAAGGCCACTCACCACTCCCAGCCTCACTCCTATTCACCAAATGAAACCAAATCAAACCTTGAGCCCAACAGTATCTGAACTTATGTAGCCCAAGAAGAGTAGCTGGCCCTGTTATCTATGGTGCTGCACTGCAAGGGAAATTGCTAGCTTGGCACTGAGCTGGCAATAGTTGTAGGAGAAACAAGCCAAACAGTAAGCCTCAGCTGGATAAATGGTCAAGTTGCCAGGAGTCAGGTTGATTTCACAGAAATTGGCAAGAAGTAATGTCAAAACTCAGAAGAGTGGGAAAATGCCTGAAAGGTGGGAGATATCAGGTGCCCTACCACCAGACAGTGGGTCAGCCTAGTGCCAGAGAGATAAGGAGAGAACTTTTGCCTGAAACGTTCCATGTAAGGCATGTTTCAGCCAAACTATGACATCTTGATGGAATGTGGTATGTGAACCAAATCAGGAAGGGTATATGAACCCATCAAGGTAATTTAAGACAGCAAAGACATAGTTTCTGGTGCCAAATGAGCCAAGCCAATGGCCCAAGTGGTGCATAAATACAGGAGTTTGGGAGCCCAGTTTTCGTACAGCTGAGGGGGAGATGGAGAGATCTACCATCAGGTGAGCTGTTCCATTGCATTGAGAGCACAAATGCTGTCACTATATGTGCTGACATAGATTGCTTACCATTGTGCTATGTTGCAATAAAGCCTAGCCTGACACCTTCATTTCTACAAGGATCTGTGGATGTGTTGGTTTCTTTGATTGCTAGTGTTACCTCAGTCTACATCTTGCACACAGGGTATGCCTAGGCCCCAGACCACTGAGCTAATTAAGTCTTCACTTAAAGAACTGGGTCGGGGTAATTCTGAGGGAACACTTATACAGAGACACACGCACGCAGCCAAACAGACATCCGTATCAGCTGTATAACACTAATAACAACCTCTCCCATGGGGCTACAATAGTTATTTTCCATTTCTTTTTATCATTTAGATACTTGATAAAAGCTTTTTCACAGTTTGTATTTTTTAAAATTTCAAGGGTCAGCTCTGAAAATAGTTCATAAGCTTACTTGGTTTTTGATGGGTTTGAATTGTCTTTTTTCAAGATATTAACGGACTGGATATTAGACATCACATGTGCAGCTACACCATGCCTGGGATAAGTTCTTTTGGCTAGTCTGCTGAAGTCACCAGCCAAATGATGAGTGGCTGATGCTCCCTATTCTTTATATCATTTCCAGTGTACCAGAACTCCCTTTTCTTCTAACACAAGACCATAGCTAGACACCATTGAACAGACTCACTTGGATCAATTCTTTTAGATTTAAAAATATATTTATTTGAAAAACTCACTTAAGAAAACAGTTTGTCGAGCTCTCCAGCTGAGACAGAACATCCACACTAAAAAACAGTAGGCAGAAAGAAATAAACTCATATTCAAGACTTAAGGCAGACTGCAAAAATTCAGAACTTCCCCTAAAACCTTTGGCTCTAGCCAATCTGAGGACTAGCCTGCCCAAGAAATAATTTGTCCTTTCCTTTCCTTTCTGATGTTATATTTATTAAATGGAGAGCGACAATAGGAAGTTATCAGTCTGAAAACTCCGGTAGAGAATGATGCTCTGAAAGTGTTTATCTCGTAGCCAAATGTTTGAAACAAGCAACATTAAGTTTGTAACTGAGCTAATGTCCCAGCAGACTAGATCACACAAACCTGCTCTTTGTCTTCTAATGCTTTTTCTTGGTGTTTTAAACTTCAGTTGAATGTCTGTTTCCTTGCTCACATTTCAGGTATTATGGAACTCAGTCATTTTTTTCCATACAATACTCAAAGTTGTAACTAAATTTCCATTTTGAGGAGAGAGGACTTTTGAGGATAGTCTGTGAGCAAGTGCCATGCTTTTTCTTGGCAAGATCAATTTAAGTTGTCAAGGCTATGCAAATGAATGGCAAAGCCTAAAAGGAATATGAAGCTGGGTCCCATTTTTGCAGAAGGAGGCTGAGGAAATTCAATGATCCCACCCACACACCCTTTTAATGTAGAATAAGTCCATAGAAATTGTGAGGTGAGGCCTAGAGAAGTATTTCACTCACTGTCTCTGAAATCTGTAGGCTGGCTGTAATGGGAGATAGAAATTGGTGACATTCATTGGAGAAGGAAGAAATTTCATCCAATAATGCAAAAGGTCTGTCTGTTTGATAAAGTTTTCAGCTCCTCATGGACGCTGGCTGCTATTGTGTGTTATGTTGTTCTGTACCAGATGTGGACTGGCTACAGCGCTTACTTGTACATACCCAATGCATCTGTCATCGTCAGATACATTTTGCCAGGTATGGTTGAGGTCTATTTAAATAAGGTATTTCCACACACTGCCACCTACTGGTGGAACAGTATAATACAGTTTAAAATGATGGCACATCGTGCACTTACAGCAGCTATTCCCTTCTTGTCTCCTGAATTCTTCTCCTCCAACCTGTGCATTCAGCTGTGGCAAAGGACAGAACGTGTAGTCACTCAATGTCTCCAGTTCCAGTAACTCATGACTAAGAGGGAGGAAGGAGAGGAGGCAGGGCCAACTGGTTTCACTAAGCAGGAGTCTGGGGGCCAGTACAGTGTTCCTCTCTACTGGCCAGCACCCACTCAGTCTGAAAAGCCGATACTGGGTGACTTTCTGGAACCCTCTTCCCCCAACTACTAGCCAAGAGAGAGACACCTACACAACAGCTGAGACCTTCAGCTCTCAGGGACACTTGCCGACCTCAAGAGCCAAAAGAGACTGATTCTCCAACTGACTACCTAGGCCACCAGCGGAGAAGAACTAGTTCCCCATTCATTCAGTCAACCTGCAGCTACTGCTGTTGCTCAGAGGAACAGTTGTGAGATATAGGAACTGTGCAGAAGAGTCTCAATGAGGTAATGGGTTACAGAGTGGAAAATGGAAAGACTGATGGATTGGATGGTGGGGGTTGAGAAAAGACTATGGAATTGGTGGATCTCTGGAGGGATTCAGTGAGCATTTTATCTCTGGAATGTCATATGTAATACCAACTAAGGCAGAACATGGATGAAGTAGCTTTTTGTCAGAATTTTGGCAGTTCATCTCTATGAACTCGGATACATATCTGAACTTTCACAGAGTTTAGGCGTGTCTAGATCTGGGCTTCAGTCCTTCACTAGTCAAGCCAATGGGAGAAGGATTGGACCCTTGATTTCGCCCGTTAGAGAATGGTCAGACATAAAGCTTATCTCTAGCTGTAAACTTACTTAGTGAGTAGAGTCAGCATCTGGTGCAGGCCAATTTTTTTTAAAGCTATTTCCCAATGGCTAAAGCTTGATGACAATAATATTAAAACACAATAAAAACAGCAAGTAATGAGAGATTTCTGAAGGAAAGAATAAAAAATTTTCAAGCTGCAGGGGTACAGGGAGATTAGATTTGTACAAAGGGTTTAGGTTTTTTTAAATATTTTTGGCAGATTCTTCTATTTAGACTGTTTGAAAGAGACTAACTTAGAAGATAGTTATTTGTTATTTTCCTGAAATTATTTCTTCCATTAAATAGTAATTGATGTTTGCGAGCAACATTATGAATGGAGACCTGATCACTAGATATGACTCTAAAAAGAACAGGGTAAATATACTTGTTTTAGCTTAAGGAACCTATCTTGCTATGTACTTTTTGTTGAAATAAGTTTCAGTTGAAAGGCCACAGAACACTGGAAGTGGAAAATAAGCATGGAAGAGGCCATGGCAATATATATATATATACTCTTTCATAAAGCCACTGAAATGAAACAGTTGCCTCCTGTATATGGTTCTCAACACGTGACCAACCAGACAGGTGCCTTCTGGTGATGATGGTACTGGAGAATTGGCTCAAGTGACAAACCCGTCCAGTGGCCTGTGCTCCATCTTTTCTGGACCCATGTCCCAAATCTAGGTCCAGGACCTCAGCCTTCCAGCTGAGTCCTTGCTGTATCCCCCCTTCCAGGGTATAGTCCATTCTAGGCTAGCCCACTTAGCCTCAGTGGCAGCCACTAGTCCTTGCACCACCCATTGGCAGTCTGGGGGAGGCAGGAGGGACCTAGACCTGCCCACTTCTCCGGACTCTGGCTGAGGGACCCTATGTGCCCTGACTGGGCTATGCTTTGACCCCCAGCTCAGTCTATCCACAGTCTATCAAGTCCCCTGGACCATATCCACATCTTTCCAGGTACCTTTCTGCCCTTGTATCAGGGTCCAGGCTATCCAAGCCCTGGCAGTGCACTGTCCTTGGTCCCGCTCCTGCCCCGCAGCCAAGCCAACACCCTCTTTCCTCCCTTCTAGCCAGAGGAAGACTGCCCAGAATAGAGGCTGCAGCCTTGCTTTTATACAGGCTCCTGAGCCCTGATTGACTCTGCAGCCATCTGTCCTTATTGGTTTCTCCCATCCTTGAGCTTTGAACCCTTTCAACACTGAAGCGGGACAACCACCCTGCTACACCTCCCTATATGCATGAGACATAGAATAAATGCATCCAATGACTCTTTATAGATGACACACCAGTAGTTTTCTGGGCTTTAGGACTATCTAAGGTTAGCAATTAAAAAGCTACAGAACATTTACTGATCACGTGGTAGCAATGTTTTGGCTAGTATATTTGCATTAGAGTTGATGCTCACTTGTCTTGAACAATTATTTTGTTTTTGATTGATTAGGGGTTACTCGATTGCGTGCCTAGTACAATGCTATCAAATTGGTCCAACTGTCATCCATAGACTATACGTGTTTGATGAGGATGATCAGACTGACTCAGTGTTATTTTTAAGTAATTGGTGTCATTTAAATTTGTTGAAATCAAGGTTAGGTGTAAGACCAGAGGGCACTCACCTTCTCTTTCACCTTGTACTTAAACTGGACATTCAAAATGATAAACCAGTTGCAGAGCATGACATTGGATCAGCTAGACTCTAAAACTCCTTAGTTTGCATAGATGACTTTATACAGCTACCTGACATGTTTGAATTAATGGTGATACCCTTCACTACCTTGGAAAATTAATGTAGTCATCTTGAACTTACAATAAACCCCAAGATGATGAAGTGGTAGTGTCTTGGAAAGGGAACAATAGATCAAGTGTTGAAATGCAACCACTGTGAACAAATAGAACAAGCAGAATTTTATGATCAGTGCCAACAGTTCCATCAAGGATGAGGTTAAAAAGATGGGCCTAGTCCCACGTACAGCACAGAAATTGACAAAATGAAGGACTAATAAAGACAGTACATCTGGTACAATGGTGACAATTTATCAAACCAGTTTACTAACAATATTACCATATGATTTGAAAGCAGCTGCATTAAATAAAAAACAGAAAACTGGAAGAAGTAGAGGTGAGGGGTCTTTGAAAGATGGCTGTTGAGTATAGTGAAATGGGTTTACGATAAATCAAGAAAATAGAAGAAGAGTAGGATGTGGAATCAGGGTACAACATTGGCTACAATCAAAATAATTATAGTGGTGGGAATACTGCAGAAGACAAACAAATGATAGGATGCCAAAAAAATTAATGCAAACACAACCAAGGCCAGCCACTGACTAGATGGTGGGACACTGTACACAGGGACAGGACTAGGCTGGACTTAATGAAGGAAAAAGCCATGGATAGGAATGAATAATACTGTTCCTGGTGTCTTCTCCAAAATGAAAGAGAGAATAATTTCAAGATTTCAACTTTTTGTACTGTTGCAAGACAGAAACAAATTTTGAACTCTCTGGATGGAAAACCATTTCCCACCCAGCTGTAGTCGGGACTAACATGTTGACATTACCTGCTGTGCATTAACTCCCAAGAATCAGATCAAGAAATCATACAAACTGAAAAGGATTTCCTTAGTTTGTTTCCTTTTTGCTTGAAGAAAAGAGCAGAAAACAAGGAAAATGGAAGACAGGCCTCCATACTCGACTGGATGCAAAGCAGCGATAAAATTCCTTTCATGAAATATTTTTGTCATAAAAACTTAAACTTCCTGAAAACAACCAAATCCTCTAATACCATTTTTAACCAAGCCTTTGAAAACAACAATATAATTGTATCCATATCAAGCAGTGAAAAATGACTACTTGATCCAACTCGGTCAGAATAATGCACCTACTATGCCTTTGTTTTCCATGCACTGCATCTTTAAATCACAAGATCCTGCTGTCAGCAGAGACAAGAACTCATTTATGTTCATTTTAGTGCAAACTGTTCCAAAGAGAAGCTGTGTACATTCCTTAAAGGATTGGGGTGGGGTGGGGTGGGGTGGGGTGGGGTGGGGTGGGGTGGGGTGGGGTGGGGTGGGGTTGGTTTGTGTGTGCACGTGCGTGCACGCACGAACACACACACACACACAATTGTTCTTAGTTTAAAATAAAGGTCGATCTGACTGACAGTACCCATTTTCACTCTGTGTAGGGCAGATATAGAACACTTCTTCTTAAAGAACTCTCACATAAAGCCAGAGGTGGCTTTTGGGGTAGGCAAAGCAGATGCACGCCTAGGGCCCCGAGCAATAAGGGGCCCCAACGCCTGCTTCGCCTACCCAAAAAGGCTGCATCTACCTCAGCTGGCAGCAGAAGGGAGCTGGGGAAAGCAGCAGCAGGGGTCTGGGACTGGGGCCATGGGGGGCTCTGGCAACAGGGAGCCAGGATCACAGAGGGGGCTGCAAGGCCACCATGGGCTTATAGGAGGTCCCTCAATGGGCCTTCGCCTGGGGCCCCCAATCACCAAAGGCCGCCTCTGTGTAAAGCAAAGTAACAAGGAGAAAGATGCTCCTTCTGCTACATGTATCACACCCCACTTAATCACTGCAATTCAGTTCATATACCTGAACTTTTCTATTGGGAGTTTGTCCTAAGAAAGAATGGGCCTTGTATTTTAGGGAAGCTAAAGAAAAAGTGGGAATTATCGGGGTTGGACAGGGTTAAACACAGAATATACAAAATGCTGGAAATACGTTGGTGGAATTCCTTTAACAGATAGGTTAGTTATATAGTACGCAGTAGCAGTGCTGCTGGCCAGTAAGACTGTTTATATTGGCTATGCCTTTAATATTCTTCCAGAAAAACCCCAACTCATCCTTTGAGGATAAATGAGCCACCTGATTTCTTTCACTTCCAAGGAGTTAAACAAAGAACTGCACTGTCAAAATGCTAAAACAATTTGTGCACTCATTTAAAGAGAAAGAAATTGAAGCGAGTCTTCTAATGGTAACAAGTTCATCTTCAAAAAGAGCCCCCATTATTCAGTAAAATTGTACCCCAGAGTTATCCTTTCAGAAGTACAAAGTGCATTTTAGGGCCTTTTTAAAAATCCTATGTTATATCAGTTATTCTAAAAGGTCAGCAATGGAGACTTTTTTGTTTGTTTTGGGAAGTTGCTTTCTGCACAAGATGCTGATCTGCCTGCGCACAGGCTTTACCCTGTGTACCCACTACCCCTCTGCATCCAGGCATGACAGCCCCCAAGCCAGAGCTCCAAAAGGACTTTCTTTCCTATTGTCCCCAAGTGCTTCCAGCAACAGAAACCAATATCTAAGATTTTGTGAGAGTTTCTTCTTGTGACATTCCCAACCCATCTAGGCAGACAAGAGGTGGGTCTTTCTGAATAAACATCTGTTTTAAGATGCTTATCTAAACTAATTGCAAACTCTGAAATGTTTAAAGACAGTTCTTCAATCACTGAATTCAAAGCTAAAATAAAGGCACAGGACAAGGCTCTTGCTGCCCTGTTCCTCTGAGCAGAGTCGTTTTAGGATCTTAAGCCCTTTTGACTTGGCTCTAAAATACAGCAGGTTTCTGCAGTCACTGGGGGTATACCTACACTTCTGTTGAACACCAGCGATTGGCCCTGGTCGGCAGGGCTGTTTAACTTCATTGTAGATATTCAGGCTTTAGCTGGAGTATGGGCTCGGAACCCTCCTCCATTGTGGTGCCCCAAATCCTGGCCTCTCATCCAAGTTCACATGTCTACACAAGTAGACAGTCCTGTGAGCCCAGGTCAGCTAACATGGATCAGCCACAGCTGTTTAGTTGCAGTAGAAACATTCCCTGATGAGAAGACTCAATACCACAGATATTGTGCCGCACTGGGCTCCATCTACAATTACGTCAACCACTATGCTACCAGCCATGGTAGCTGCAGAAGCAAGAATCCAGAAGTCTTTCCTAGATCTGTTTTCTCCGTGGTGTTGAGCGGGAAGGTGACTAATATAACAACATTAATTTTTTGTTCAGAGAATCTCAAAGTTCAGCGCACAGCACCTAGCAAAATGAGATTCTGCTACATGACAAGAGCCCTAGGTTCTATAGTAATAAAAATAATTAATAATTATTCATTTTGAAGGACACATATTTACTGTGCTGAAGGCCACTGCCAATCTTTCAACTTTACTTATTTACCTCAGGCTACTGAAAAGTTTGCCAGGCAATCACCATAAACACAATTCTCATTTTGGCATTTTCCTGCCACACTTACATGCAAGCGCAAATGATCAGAACAATTCTATTCATATGATCAGGCCACTTCCTTTGTCATATCTGTCATTCCTCGTACAGGTTTGAAATAATAGGAAGTCAGCTACTTGCAGTGTACAAGAATACAATATAGCAATCAAATGAAGTTTTCAGGAACAGCACTCAGCTATTAAAAATGAGTCACCTCACAGCTTCCTCAGAAGCAACAATCATGGAAATGTATATCACATGCTCAACTTTCTTATTCTTATAGCGCCATCACATTCATCATTTCTAGCTGCATATTGGTTTTTGTCACAGTATGTGAGAATACAAAGGATGTTGCAAACCATAATTTAATTTATACCATTATTGCCAGAGCACAGGAATGAGATTGATGCTAACGTATAAGTGATTGTAGCATTTTTCTAGTGCATCGAATTAAGTAAGAAGTGAAAAAATTCATTTATCTTTCAACCACCTTCCCAATATATCCATTCTGGGAGGCAAATTCACAGTAAGGAGGGTGGAGAAAACCCCCCAATGTGCCTGTAGTGGGATGGCACCCACCTCTCATGAGCATCCTCCTGCTATTTGGATGTGTTTGCAGCCTTTAAATAGTTCTGGCCCTGGTATGAAACTGTACCTCCAGGGTTTCCTTCCTGGAGCCACTATCTTCCTGCAGTCCTTTTTGGGTGGAATCCTTAATTGGTCCCAGAAGCCAGCCAGGAGTTTGGTCTCTCACTTCCTCAGTCTCTGCCAGCAACCGATCTGCCCATGGTTCTCCTGCTTGTTCAGCCATCCAGGAACACAGTCCTCACTCCTCCAGCTTGAGGCAGCAACTGACTGACTGTGGCCCTGCAACTCCTTTTATGTGAGTCTGCTGGGCCCTGACTGGCTGCTTTCTCTGCAGCCTCTCTCATTGGCTGCTTCCCCATACTGCCATAGGCCACTTAGAGGTCTTCTCTTCTGCTCCTTTCTGGGACTGGTCTGACAAGACCTGGAGGCCTCAGCAGGGCAGGGGTCCTCTGATCCTAATCCACCCCGTCAGTTTCACAGACCTGTGCTCTGTAATGAAGCCCTGCACTTCACCGAACTGAGGATTAGAAGGAGGTGCCCCTGTCTCTGCTTCACAGCAGTGTTGTAAAGACAGACACATTTAAGAAAAGTCTAAGAAGCTATAAATTACCTAAGATAAAGAGATGGTGAATTTCACAAGTGGTCCTTCTTCACTGAGCTGGGCTTCTGCAATGTACTAAGTAGGACCGAGTACCAGGGCAGACTGAGGAAGTCAGGAGGGACCCAGGCCCACCCACTTCTCTGGGCCCTGGCCCAGACACCCTATGCACCCTGAATGGGCTATGGATCAACCCCAAAGCTCAGTCCATCCACAGTCTATCAGGCCCCTGGGCAACATCCTTGCCTCCCCAGGTACCTTTCTACCCTTGTATCAGGGTCCAGATTAATCGTGCTCGTGCTCGTGCTCGTGCTCGTGCTCGTGCTCGTGCTCGTGCTCCTGGTCCAGCTGTCCAGCTGACAGCCTCTTTCTTCCCTGCTAGCCAGAGGAAGACTGCTCTAGAGCTGGGGCTGAAGCTTGCTTATAGCCAGGCTCCTTGGCCCTGATTGGCCAGCAGCCATCAGCTCCCATTGACCACTCTCTTCTGCAGGGCTTTTAACTCCTTCAACACTGAAGTGGTGCAACTATCCCACTGCAAGGGCCCTCTACTTACTCTGCTCACTGAAGCCATGTCTCACTGCTATATATACCTGTGCTAGATGGGTATTCAGTGTCTGTACTCTACACATTGCTGTAAGTGTAGACATAATCACAGACAGAGGCATACACTAATCCATCACAACCAGGAAACCCAATTCTCTTACTTTTAAAAAAACCCATCTCTGATGGTGTCCTAATATATTTCCATAATTCTTCTAAAGAAACACCATAGGTAATCTGAACTCTGTTTTTAAGAGGTGGGTTGGGGTTTTTTTTAAGTCTTCTAGGAATGTATGACTTTTTAAGACACAAAAAGCTTTTCTAGAAATGTACTGCTCCTGAGACTTACTACAGGAAAGTGAGCGCAACTTAAAATGGTTCAGCATTAAATATTTCTCTCCACACACAAGTGTCTCCATGATTATTTCTTTCTCAAATCTGTATGGACAAGTAGGAAGTTTTCTGCTGTAGAAAGGCTACTGGACATACTGAAATATTAGTGTTGTGGAGGACTGAACCAATTCCCATTGCTGTCAGTGGAAAGATATCTGTAGACTCCCATAAGATCAGGCCCTAGATGTTGACTTCTACAGTAACTGCTCTCTGTGTCTAAGAGATTATAAATATTACATTTCCTCTTGAGAGAGATGTCATGTTCTCTGCAAACTAACTCATGCTCTTTGAAAAGTGTGCAACTGTACAGGGAGATTTTGAGAGACCAGTAAAAGGCCAGGGATCACTACTGATAGCGTAATATTTGATAAGGTTTCCCACAGCATTCTTGTTGGTGAGTTAAGGAAGTATGGGTTGGATGAATAGACCGTAAGGTGGATAGAAAACTGTCTAGATCATCAGGCTCCGCGGGAAGGAATCAATGGCTCGATGTCTAGTTGGCAACCAGCAATGAGTGGAGTGCCCCAAGGGTCAGTCCTGAGACTGGTTCTGTTCAACATCTTCATTAATGATCTGGATGACTGGATAGATTGCACACTCGATAAGTTCATGGATGACTCCAAGCTGGGGGGAATGGTAGACACGCTGGAGGGCAGGGACAGGATTCAGGGAGTCCTAGACAAATTGGAGCATTGGGCCAAAAGAAATCGCATGAGGTTCAACAAGGACAAGTGCAAAGTTCTGTACTTAGGACAGAAAAATCCCATGTACTCCTACAGGCTGGGGACCGATCGACTAGGTAGCAGCACTGTAGAAAAGGACCTGGGGGTTATGGTGGATGGGAAGCTGTATATGAGTCAACAGTGTGCTCTTGTTGCCAAAAAGACCAATGGTATATTGGGTTGCATCAGTAGGAGTGTTGCCAGCAGACTGAGGGATGTGATTATTCCCCTCTGTTTGGCACTGGTGAGGCCGCCTCTGGAATACCGTGTCCAGTTTTGGGTTCCTCACTACAGAAAGGATATGGACAAATTAGAAAGAGTCCAGCAGAGGACAACAAAAATGATTAGGGGGCTGGGGTATATGACATATGAGGACAGGTTGAAGGAACTAGGCTTATTTAGTCTGCAGAAGAGAAGACTGGGGGGGGGGGGGGGAATTTGATAGCAACCTTCAACTACTTGAAGGGGTTCTCCAAAGAGGAGGGAGCTAGGCTGTTCTCAGTAGTAACATAACAAGGAGCAATGGTTTCAAGTTGGAGCTGGGGAGGTCAAGGTTGGGTTTTAGGAAAAACTTTCTCATTAGGAGGGTGGTGAAGCATTGGAATGGGTTACCTAGGGAGGTGGTGGAATCTCCTTCTTTGGAAACATGTAAGACTCGGTTAGACAAAACCCTGGCTGGGATAATTTAGTGGGAGAAGTCCTGCTTTTAGAAGGGGGTTGGACTAGATGACCTCATGAGATCCCTTCCAACCCTATCATTCTATGATTCTGTGATCATACTTGTTGCTAACAGCACCCAAAACTCTTAGGTCTCTTTGCAAGCCTGTGCAGTAGCTCAAGTCTTAGCAGGACTCGCTCAGGGGAGCATAGGGAAGTCCACTCAACCTTTGTCAAACTCTTCACCCTCCCTAATGAATTCTCTTTGAAATGTGTTGGGGTTTGTGTGTTAGAAGTTTATCTATATTTACTTTCTGTGATGTCAATATACGTAGACTCTGCTAATTAGTAATTGGAAGAATCTTCTTCTTTAGCTTTTCAAACTGCTTGCCCAGCAAGTTTTTGATTGTTATGTTATTGTTAAGTATTAAAGATAAATAAGGGCGGGGGAGGGAGAGGTTGGGACTAGTTACAGAAGATTGGCTATCAGAAGACTGTCGGTGTATCATCCCACAGCCATACCAAACTTCAGTAGTTATTGAGGGTTGTGGTAGTTTTCTAACTGGTTGAAGCTGTGCGCAAATGCTTGAGACTAAATAAAGTATAACTTTAAGTCAGAGCACTCTTGCATTTCACTGTTTGTGCCAGCCATCTATAGGTTGGACAGCTGTGTCTCCGCTGATCTATTTTCTGACACCATCTCGCACAAAGCAAAATTACCAAGAGCTTTGGGATGAAAGAACTCTGGATAATACATCTAGTGAGCAATCTGCTAGTGTCAGAAAATCTAGCTCGGTCAAAACACAAGTTGAAAAAGCTGCTTCCATTTCTACAGTCAGTTAGAAAGAAACAGCTGGTGCTGGTAAATCCTCCTATTAACTAACTTCAGTAAGAATCTGAGATGTAGGAGGCTTAGTGAAGGAATTATTTTTTCCTCTCTGCAGTAGAGATGGCTGAAGTCCAAACCAAGATCTAACTACTTTGAAGGAGAATTTTGAACAGGGTAAGATAAACAAAATACACTCCGTCTATACAGTCCATCATTTGGAATAGAAAAAAAAATGACATAGGTAGTTTCAGGTTTCTGGTGCTATAATATACTGAATTCAGCATTTGAGTCCTAAATCTTATTTTGATGTGAAATTAGCCTAAGTGGGAAGTGGCTGGGAAGGAGGGCATGGTAGGGAATGCATTTTTCAGCAGTGTTCGAACACATTAAGACTATGCTTTAGTTACACACAAAAAAACTATGCTAAAAGAACATTGAGGTTGTAAAGTCAAGAACTCAAAAGCTGGTAAATGCTAGAATTAAGGTTGTCTGCACAGCTCAAATTTAACCCTTTTCTGTGTATCCGTTATGAGACAGTTTTTAATAACATGATCACATTCTACTTTTTCCACAGTCCCTTGCCTCCTTCAGTGCATAGAATGAACAATGCTCACTTAATAAGAGCTATTCAATATTTCATTTTTTTCATTGTTCCAGGATAGCCTTAGGCCATATTTACTGCACACTATTTAATCCCTGCTCTGTAGACAGAATTATTAAATTTCCTCAGGGGCTTTTCTACAGTGCTCATCACTATACTATTCAAATGCTTCACAGACATTAATTAATCTTCATAAAACCCGTGTCAGAAGACGAGACATTATCCCCATGTTACATATTAGCAGCTGAGGCCCAGAGAGATTAAGGTCCAAAGACTCCAATAATTTTGGGTACCCAACTTGAGATGCCTAGGACCCGATTTTTCAGAGTACTTAGCATTACAGAGCATTTTATATATTACAGCACAGCTCCCATTGACTGAGTGCTCGTGTCAGCAAATATTATTCAAGGTTTACAGCAGTAGAGGCATGTGAGGGGGCTGAGAGATGAGAGGGAGACCGTCTGCTCCTTTTACTCAACAATTTGCAGTACATTTCATTAAAACTTCAGCAGCAGTCATGGCTCAAAAAGACAGGAACCCAATTATCAATCTGTTTTCATCCCTGGAAAAGAATTAGCCTTTTTAACCACTATAATTTCAAACATATTCTCAACTTAAATATGCTGCAACTCCTCTTCTAGAAATTTACTTAGCTACAGTCCTCTAATCAGACTTCCTGCCAATGAAGGTTCCTCCCCCGCAAGTACATTTACTAATAGATTGTCCAAACTAGATTTAAAATTTTCCAAATGGCAAGGAATAAGTGTAAGAGGTGAAATTAGGACAGTCAACATCTTAATCAGCAATGTATTAAATACCATAATTATGGAAGAGCAAGAGCACTCTACAGATATGTTTCTTTATTGGAGACTCTTCTAATCAACAAGAAAAATTGTTCTCCAAAGTGTCACAGTGTAGTAACATTTAGATCACCTAAGTAGCTCCTCACATAACTCATATTAACACAAACAATATCTTGGAAGTTATTACTTCTTTGAATAGGACAATGTACTACAGGAACTTTGATACAGCCTGGTACAGGACTTTAGATAGTTTGTACCAATCACATGGAAATCTGAAATTTTGCTATTAAACCACAGAGATGATACCATGTTTTAATTATATCAGTTCAAGGTATGTAAGATTTTGATGAATTTTTCTCATAATGTGAATGGGAACTTGGTATCATTAAAGTCAGAGGGATGGATCCTCAGCTAATGTGTATGTACATAGCTCCACTGAAGTCAGCGCCATTGATTTACACCTGATGAAGATCTGTCCCCAAGCACCTGGACCTACTGGAGTATTGTCTGGGTGTGAATGGCAAAGGGCTGCAGGCCTCAGCATAGAATGAATCAGATGGATACTCACAAGCTTTCTCTCTAATGAAATAGAAAGTTGAATTTATACTAAAGTTAAAAAATATACAGGAAACGATGAAAATTGCTCAAACAAATCAGCCACAAAACTGTTCTCATGGAGACACTTTCAGTTTAATGTTCCATACAACTAATTCTTGAATTCTATATTTATAAAAAGTTGCCACTTGGAAAAGCAGGGTGTAAGTATTTGGGAAGGAAAGACTGGGTTAAAAAAATTCAGGAACCAACAACCAAAAAGCACCAGCAAAATTCATACCATTCAATCCACAAGCTTGTTCCTTGTGTGTTGTGGTCTCCCGCCGTTGCCTTAAAGCATTTTGAAGGATATTTGCCTGATAGATTATGTGTGGGTGTGGTGTTTTCTCTTCCAGCAGATGCTTTTTAACAGGCTCAATGAAGTAGTCCCCATGGGGCAGATGGAAATATCCAGTCTGAAAATAAGTATAGAAATGTTAATTTCAACTGCACCTGTCCAGCACTGTAATTCAAATATGAATGAGTCTTGACACTCTTTCACAACATCAGATTTGTGCTTTTCTGATAAATTAGTCAGGTTTAAATCAACAGTTTCATATGAAAACCACAGGAGGAGTAGTTGTTGTTGTTTGGGGGAGTTAGGGGGGGTTACTACTTTTTTTCTTTGTAATTTAAGTTAATCAGTCAAAATTCTGCTTTCACGATACAGTAGAATAGGCTTCCTTTGGTGTCCCTCCCACCAGACAACAAAAACTCATGTAGAGCTATTTCATAATAAAAAGAAAGAATAATTCTCTCCACAGCAAGAATTATGGGATGAAATTCCAAGGACTAGATAATCCCAATGGCCCTTTAAATCTTACATTTTATGAAAGCCTTACTTTCCTCTGATCTCTCAATGAAGCAGTGCGTGTATATTTTCCGATTTTTAAGGCCAGAAGGAACCACTATGACCACCTAATCTGACCTCCTGCATAATACATGCTACAGAAGTTTTCCCAATTTCTCCATGAAGCTCATAACTTCTGGCTGAGCTATACATATTTGATTAAAGACATCCAATCCACATGATTGCTCTAAAAATCCCAGCCATGATATTCTAATTTTAAGACTATACTGGGAAATTAGGCACTGTTCAGAAAAACTCAGTTCAGTCCCTCCTACTCTGGGGCTTGTTACCACATAGCATTTTTAAACAAGGGTTACCAAACATGTAAACGGGATGGCACAGCTTCCCCGCGTTAGCATACACACTGGACCAATAGCAATTCTGCTAATTGCTTTGCTAACTCCAGCCGCACATCACTTGATCTAGCTGAGAATCCAGCTTCTCCCCAACTACCCAGCCTCTCTCTTCTTGATTATTCTGGCCACTGAACACTCCTCCTTTCCTTGCTTTATACCAGGAAGGCTGAGAAGAGCACCTGGCAAACACACTCCACCACTGCACAGCCAAATTCACAAGAAAGAGGACAGATACACAAAAAGAAGAACCACCATAGTCTTAATTCCCCATGTCAGGATGAAAGGGGGAAGGGAAGACATTTCTAACAGAATAATTAATCATATACTGTGTGTATTGCCAGACCAAGCCCAAAATGTCCAGTGTAAACCCAACAAGTCCGGCTCCAAGGTTCAGGTTTCTACAGGCCCTTATCAATTGCCCTGTCCACCTCTTAGCATCCATGTGTAAATATACACCTTGAGTTGAAGGACGGGGGTGAAGGTATTAATAGCATTTTTAGCTTGTCTTCCCCAAGGAGGAGGGGGTGGAAAGTGAATTAAATGCATTTCCCCTGATATTTTGCTCTCTATCTGGTTAATCCTTCTATTGCTGAAATCCCTCCACCCACCCACCCACCCACCCACCCACGGCAATTTCTATTGCAAAGGAAGGTAAAAATACTATAGTTGCCCTTTTAAAAAAAAAAAAAGCCCTGTAATTTTACTGAGGATGTCCATATAGACTTCAAGACCCAGTGAACTTTTACAGGTTCTGGATCAGGACATGATTTCGCAAAGGTTTATGGACCCGGGTTTAAATGAAAATATAAATAATAAAAGAGAGAGAGAGAGAGAGAGAGAGAGAGAGAGAGAGAGAGAGAGTGTGTCAGGATTCCTAGTTTTCGTATGAAAACAAAACATAAAAATCAGTTCTTCACTGGATGCCCTAAGTCAAGGCTACTTTTGAGACAAGAGTCTGACTCACAGGATTAACGTACACAAATTCTAGCGCTAAATCTGTGGTCAGCATAGATAAAGATGCTTAGCAAGCATGAATCCAACAAACAGGAATGTAAAGGCAAAAAGAGGCTAGACAAAGTTAGTCTCACCAAGGAAGGGTTTAGGGAGCTCTTGGTACATGCTGCTTTTTTCCTGTTCAAGGTTGTCTAAAGAACAGCAATGAGATAGTGTAAAACAAAACATGGAGTAAATCTTTACCCATCCCGCTTGTATTGAACATACTCCTTAAGTTTTAAGTATTTGTTAGTCTTTAAAAGTGACATAGGACTCCTTGGCTATGTCTACACTTACAAAGATAAGTCGACTTAAATTGACTACACTTTAAGTCGACTTAATAAAGTCGACTTAGCGTTAATCCCCGTCTACACTGGCGTTAAGTTGACTTAAGAAGTTGACTTAAGGCTGAAGTCAACCTAAAAGGAGGTATTATTAAGTTGACTTAAGCTTTCCTTAAGGAAATGCTTAAGTCGACTAAAGAAAAGCCCAGTGTGGACGCAGCTTTGTTTAGGTCAACTTAAGCATCCTTAAGTCGACCTAACTTGCCAGTGTAGATGCACCCTTTGTTTATTTGGCTGAGCTAGACTAACATGGCTACCCCTCTGGAAATTAAGTTTTAGTTAATTTGACTTTTGTGGGGGGGAACGTTCTTGACTGAATTGAAATCAGGAAGAGCAGGTTTTCAACTACATTTGCACAGAAGACTCGTTTTGTGGAGTTAGGTGGCTGATCACTGGGATGTTATATCAGGGATGTATCAAGGCTGTTTACTTAGTAATAAAAGAGATCAGACTCCTTAAAATAAGTGGGTGTATAAAGTGGCAGCACTGCCTCCAAAACCCCAGTTACAACAACCCAAATTCTTGAGGAGTTAGGATCTCTATCTGAGCTTTCTGGCTCAGGCCAAATAGTATTGGATATATTATATCAAGCTGTTTAGGAGCAAGTAAACATAGCTAACACAACCTGCTCTCGGACATCCCCACCAGAAAGCACATTTTTATTATGGAGTATTTGTTTACTCAGTCTTGCATTGCCTCACCAGAACAACTTTGTCTCAGGTCTTCTGTGTTTGGAAACCTATAAAATTCTTGACAATGGCTTGGCAGCTGGTGTGCTGTGATCACTTAGGCCAGGGGTCAGCAAACTTTACTATCAAAAGAGCCATTTTGCCCCCTCTTCCACTAAAAAAATATAGTCTGGAGCCGCAAAACATAACACAGCTTATAAACTTTTAAAAGTTTTAATCTTTTTTTAATTTTACCTGTTACAACAGAATACAACAAACAGAAGTGCAGTGTGCATGTGTAGGCCTACTTTTAAATAAATTAAACACTGAACTATGCAGGCCTTTTTGAGTCCTTCCCGTATTTGTGTAAAAGATGAAGAGAAAAAGAAAAAAAAGAAAGGAAGGCAGGGAAGAGAAAGGAAAGGAAGGCAGGGAAGAGAAAGGAAAGGAAGGCAGGGAAGAGAAAGGAAGGAAGAGAAAGGAAGGAAGGGAAGAGAAAGGAGGGCAAAGAAGGGAAAGGAAGGAAGAGAAAGGAGGGAAGAGAAGGGAAAGGAAGGCAGGGAAGAGAAAGGAAGG
>ML685863.1:5293924-5322688 GCA_007922175.1 Pelusios castaneus | reverse complement strand
TAAGGCATTTGTCCAGAATGACACAAGTTAAAGTATGGATATAACATCAAATTCTTAACTTCTAATCAAAAGAGAATTCCTAGACATAAACTATATAATCATTCCCAGCAAATTACTACCTTTCTATTGATCCCAAACATGACATAGTTCCTATGGATTATAGCATTTATGAGATATCCATAGAAAATAATATCATAAATGCTTCCCTAAATCCAGACAGCAACACACACAGGGCTCTGCCTTGCCAGGGTCCCTGTACACCTTTGTCCCATTGTACACAGGGGGTGCCCCCCCCACCGTGGACCTGCCCAAGGTCCCCCTAGCCCCACAAAGTCAACCTAGAGCATCCAGTGTGGACGCTCTATGTCGACTTTGTAAGTTCCCCTTTATGTCTACTTTAATTTTAAGTGTAGACACACTAAGTCGACTTAAAGTCGACTTAAAAGTACAAGTGTAGACATAGCCTTAGGCAGGAGGCCAAGCAGGCAAGCAACCTATAGGGTGCAGGCCCTCAGGCTGGGTAGGGCAATTATGCAGTCAGTAGCCCGAGGCCCTCAGGCTGGGAGGGGTATTACACAGTCTAGAGCAGGGGTCGGCAACAGCAGCTCCGAGAGCCGCATGCGGCTCTTTGTCTGCCCCCTTGTGGCTCCCTGGCAATCCCCTCCAGGGAGCCAGGTGTGCAGTGGCTCCAGAGTTCTGGCCACGACACCCAGGCCCCCTTGGCTCTGAGTCAAGCCTCTCCCTGCACCTCTTCCCTTCTCCAGACTGACCGGCATCTCTTCCCTCCTCCAGCCCGACCCGCGCCTCTCCCCCCCCTCCAGTCTGACCCCGTCTTTCCCCTCCTCCAGCCCGATCCGTGCCTCTTCCCTCCTCCAGCCCGATCCGCGCCTCTCCCCTTCTCCAGCCTGACCCTCCACACTATGTTCCCTGTAAGCTCCACAGGTACGTGGCCACGCAGCAGCTGTTGCACCCCCCGTGCAGCTTAGGGGGACCCCCGTGCAGCCTGGCAGCCCTCGCCGTTCCCCGAGCCGGGGCTGTCCTGTGGCTTGCTTGCTTGTGTGCTTGCTTTCTTTCCTTCTTTCTCCCTTCTCCCTCCCTTCTGGTGGCTGGGCTTTGGGGCTGTCCTTTGGCTGGCTGGCTTGCTTTCTTTCTAGAGGCTGGGCTGCAGGGCTGTCCTGTGGCTTTCCTTCCTTCCTTCCTTCCTTCCTTCCTTCCTTCCTTCCTTCCTTCCTTCCTTCCGGCAGCTGGGCTGCAGGGCTGTCCTGTGGCTTGCTTGCTTTTTCTTTCTTTCTTTGCTTGCTTCTTTCCTTCTTCTTTCTTTGCTTCCTTCCTTTTTTCCTGCTTTCTCTTCCTTCCTTCTTCTCTCTTTGCTTCCTTCCTTTTTTCTCTTCCTTCCTTCCTTCTCTTTGCTTCCTTTCTTTTTTCTCTTCCTTCCTTCTCTCTTTGCTTCCTTCCTTTTTTCTTTTTCTCTTCCTTCCTTCTCTCTTTGCTTCCTTCCTTTTTTCTCTTCCTTCTCTCTTCGCTTCTTTCCTTTTTTCTTTTTTCTCTTCCTTCCTTCTCTCTTCGCTTCCTTCCTTTTTTCTTTTTTCTCTTCCTTCCTTCCTTCTCTGTGCTTCCTTCCTTCCTTTTTTCTTTTTTCTCTTCCTTCCTTCTCTCTTTGCTTCCTTTCTTTCTTCCTTTCTCCTTTCCTTCCTTATTTCTTTTTTTCTTCCTTCCTTCCTTTCCTTCTCCACCTTCCTTTCTTTCTCTTTCTCTTCTTTCTTCCTTTTCTTCCACCATTGAAATGTTTATATGTAAATTGTTTATTAACATCATTAAATATCATTTTTTGTTGTTAAAAATCAATATGCATCTCTGTTCTATTATTCCGTTTCTTAACCAGGAGGTTACCCATTGCGGCTCTCAAAGCACTTGGTTATTGAAGGAATTTTTTAAAATGGCTCTTCTTATCTTTTGGGTTGCTGACCCCTGGTCTAGAGGCTCATAGGCAGGGGACGAGCACTAACACAATCTAGGAGCTCACAAGCAAGGATGAGCATCCAGAGTCCTGGACTATGATAAGATACCAGCTCAAGGGTGGGGTCATCAGCAGAAGCCCCGTCTAACTGCAATGGGTCCCAGCAAGGACCTCAGAGTGCTGGAGTGTTCTCTCACCAGGTCAGACTCAGCAGAGCTCCAGCCAAAACATGCCAATATGGTATAAGGCCACAGCACAACCAGACTATTGTCTGGTTTCCTTGGGCTACTTCCTATCTCCCCTCTCTGGAGTACCTGGGCCTTGGGATTGTTGTTCATCTTCCCAGCAAGTAATAACCCCAACAGACCTTGCAGATCGTAGGCGGCCGGTAGCTCTGGTGGTTTCCTCTGGGTCCCAGGCAGCCGGCAGCTCCTCAGCACTGTACTAGTGGGCTTAGACACCAATGACAGGAGAGAAACATCCTTCTCCTTCAGCAGCTCCACACCAACTCAGCTAGAGGGCCCACCTTTTATACTTCCAGTCCCACCCTTTTGCCTTCAGCAGGGTGGGTGTCCCAAGTCCACCCACCAGGGTGAAGACAGGGTTCCTTCCTGTCCATCTCCAGTGGAGGTCACACACCCCTCAGTACAAACACATTAAGTCCAGCTTTGGGACTGGTCAGGCCTCCCTTGCCACATTGTGACAGACCATCAGCATTTATGTTCTCCTTACCTGCTTGGTGCTGCATAGTGAACACAAATGGCTGGAGGTTAGGTACAACTTCATGAGCCCTGCACTGGTGTCTTTCATAGTCTAGAGCCACTTGAGACTTGGTCGGTTACCAGAACAAAGGGGCTCCCCAGGAGGTAATATTGGAGGGCCCCTTCCCTGCTGGCAAAGCCCCTAAGAATCACTTAAACAACTGACAAGTAGATCGCTACCATATTCCACAAAGCTCTGCTCACCTAGCACAAAGATGTTTTCTTTTAGTTTGTTATCTAGACCAGTGATTTTCAAACTATGGGTTGGGACCCTTTATTGGGTCACAGATCCTCAGGTACTGGGTCATGGAGCCCCCTGCTGCCGCTGCTGAAAGACTGGAATGCATTGCTGAAAGATGTAATTATTAGGTTGCAGGCATAAATGACTTTTTTCAACTGGGTCCTGAGGAAAAAAGTTTGAAAACCACTGATCTAGACAACCAAGAGCCAAAGTTATTTTGGAGAAGATCTCTCGCTTTTCCCACACACAAACACAGTAATTCATAGCGTCCATGCTCGTTGATGCCAATCATAATAAACAGTCTCTTACAACAAACTCTGTGCTTGATCAGAGCAATTAATTTACTATCAGCCACTTTTCTCTCTGAACCATAACCAAAGTAACTACCCTGCTCTGTAATTGGTTGGAAGTGAATTAAGCTACACAGAATTAAAGCCACTTTAATTTTGAATGAGTGTGTGTGCTCAGAGGTGTAATACGGTTTAATTAATCAACTTTAAATCCACACCTTTAGGTGAGTGTCCTCATGCAACAGGTGGGATTAAATAGAAACATCTCATACAGCTTTCTACATGTTATTTATTGCTGCCTCCACAATGGCTGTGGTCTCTTTTTATCAGATCAGTGGCAGAAGGAGGCATGCTGCGAAGAGGAGCCTTGGTGTTGCACATTTGACACTGGTCAGGCCGCATCTGGAATACTGTGTCCAGTTTTGGGCTCCCCACTACAGAAAGGATGTGGACAAATTAGAAAGAGTCCAGCGGAGGGCAACAAAAATGATTAGAGGGCTGGGGCACATGACTTATGAGGAGAGACTGAAAGAACTAGGCTTATTTACTCTACAGAAGAGAAGACTGAGGGGAGATTTGATAGCAACCTTCAACTACTTGAAGGGTTGCTCCAAAGAGGAGGGAGTTGGCAGTCCTCGATGGTAACAGAGGACAGAACAAGGAGCAATGGTTTCAAACTATAGCTGGGAAGGTCAAGGTTGGATATTAGGAAAAACTTTCTCACTAGGAGAGTGGAGAAGCATTGGAATGGGCTACCAAGGGAGGTGGTAGAATCTCCATCTTTGGAGATTTTTAAGGTCTGGTTAGACAAAATCCTGGCTGGGGTGATTTAGTGGGAGTGGTCCTACTTTTTAGCAGGGGGTTGGACTAGATGACCTCATGATGTCCCTTCCATCTCTATGGCTATGTCTACACTTGCACTTTTAAGTCGACTTTAACTAAGTCGACTTAGTGTGTCTACACTTAAAATTAAAGTCGACTTAAAGGGGAACTTACAAAGTCGACCTAGAGCATCCACACTGGATGCTCTAGGTCGACTTTGTGAGGCTAGGGGGACCTTGGGCAGGTCCATGGTGGCGGGGGGGGGGGAGCACCCGCTGTGTACAATGGGACAAAGGGGTACAGGGACCCTGGCAAGGCAGAGCCCTGTGTGTGACACTGTCTGGATTTAGGGAAGCATTTATGATATTATTTTCTATGGATATCTCATAAATGCTATAATCCATAGGAACTATGTCATGTTTGGTATCAATAGAAAGGTAGTGATTTGCTGGGAATGATTATATAGTTTATGTCTAGAAATTCTATTTTGATTAGAAGTTAAGAATTTGATGTTATATCCATACTTTAACTTGTGTCAGTCTGGACAAATGTCTTAGACAGGAGGGTGTGTAAAACCATTGTCTCCTTAATGTTTAGGAATTTTCCAGGTAGAATGGTCCCAGGGAGTATCCTGATGAGCCATTGAGAACATAAAGAATACAACCATTGTATCCTTAATGGCTCATCAGTTTACTCCCTGGGATCATATCACCTGGCAAATTCCTAAACATTAAGGAGACAATGGATGTTCACACCCTCCCCTCTAAGACATTTGTCCAGAATGACACAAGTTAAAGTATGGATATAACATCAAATTCTTAACTTCTAATCGAAATACAATTCCTAGACATAAACTATATAATCATTCCCAGGAAATCACTAAGCCGGCTTAAGTCGACTTAATTTACCAGTGTAGACGCAGCCTATTATTCTATGATTCTATGAAGGCAGAGCTGGCAGCAGCAAAGGGCCGGGTTATATATTGTGGCAGACTGAGTGCACGAAGTCCCCATAAGTCCTACGCTTCAAGCTTTTCCCCCCTCCAAATTCCCAGTGCTGCAGTCTCCCAAGGTGCATCTACACTTGTAAATTAATTCGACTTAAGTTTGCTTAAGTCGACTTAATTTACTCTGCGTCTACACTACACTTTCCTTAAGTCAACTTAAGCAGTTCCTTAAGTCAACTTAAGGAAAAATTAAGTCAATTTTCTAAAACCTCCTTTTAAGTCGACTTTCTGCTTACGTCGGCTTTCTAATGTCGACTTAAGCCAGTGTAGATGTGGAGTACCCCTAAGTCGACTCTTAAGTAGACTTAGGGGACTCCAGGGATTCCCCACTGCCCTCTCTGCCAGGGTGGCTGGCACAGGGAGAGCCTGGCATGCCCCCCCAAAGGTCCCTGGCATGCCCCCCCCAAAGGGCTGGTCTGGTCCCTGTCCCCCTTTGCCCCATTGTACAGAGGTACAAAGGGGCAAAGGCTGAGCCCCCTGGCATTTGGCAAGGGGTGCCCCCCCCAGCACCATGGACCTGTCCCAGGTCCACCTAGCCCCTAGAAGTCGACCTAGGTGTCCAGCGTGGACGCTCTAAGTCGATTTTGTAGGGTCCCCTCAAAGTCGACTTAAAATTTAAATGTGGACATGCTAAGTTGACTTAAATTAACAAGTGTAGACATAGCCCAGTGCCCTCCTCCCAGGAGCTGGACTCTCCACTCTGCAGGTCGCAGGGCCTGGGCCTTAAGGCCTGTCTGGGTCAGCTTGCCCTGTCTGACTGTACCGACTAGCTGCTAACAGCAACAGCTACTTAGCTACTCAGAATCACATTAGTTTCCACATGGATTTCTGCTTGAAAAACCACAGAATTTTAAGGGGTGCATGACACATGAAACAGCTGCCTCCAGTGCAGTCCCTTTCAGACACCACACCTTGGACCACATCCAGCCCCAACTGTGTGCTGTTCATGGTGTCACATACCCATTGCCCTTCTTCTCCACTTTCCTCATTTGCTCTCTTCAAAAGCTATTGTTAATCCTTCTTCTCTTAAACCAGAACTATCAGCCCCTAGTACAACTCCAGTCACTCATTGTTTCGTCTAATCTCTTTACCAGGGCACAGCTACGATGACTCAAGCTTTTAGATGCATTAACACTCTCCAGCATTGCAGAACAGAGCCCTCATTGCATTGATTGCTGTTTCTCCCTTACAGTAATTGCTGCTATTCTGCAATTCTTTGAGAATTTCTCTCTTCTGCTCCCTCCACTCAGTTCAAACAGTTTGTGGATCAGAAGACCTGGAATTGGTGATGTCAATTAGCTCCACAAAAAAATACAGACCCCTTTGACTGATGAGGGATGTTTTCAGTCACTAACGTACCGAGACTGCTCAATTCTTGAAAAATGTGTATACATTTGAAATTCCAAAATAACTTAGCAATCATAGTTCTGCAAACAAGAACTACTTAGTTCCCCCCTTCAAAAAATACTCCAAGATTGGAGGGGTAGAGGAGTACAGCAGCTACTCCATTCTAGGAAAATCCTTTTAAAATACCGATTTTTTAATCTTTTAATTAGGACTGTTCAGAAAAGCCTATAAACTGAGGGTCTTGCTTTTCCCAATGATTTTTTTTCCTCATTAAATTCCAAAAACTGTCTTTCGTGCAAATGGAATAAATGTAATAAAAATGGTTCTACATTTAGATTCGTAGACTTTAAGGCCAGCAGAAACCATCATGATCATCCAGTCTGACCTCCTGCACACTGCAGAATCTGACCCACCCATTCCTGCAACAGGCTCATAACATATGGCTGAGTTATTGAAATCCTCAAATCTCCATTTAAAGCCTTCATGTTACAAAGAATCCACCATTTAATCTAATTCAACAGTAAGTGACTGAGGATCCATGGTACAGAGGAAAGCAAAAAATCTTCAGTCTTTGTTAATCTGACCCAAGGAAAAATTCCTTGCCATCCCCAAACACGGTAGTCAGTTAGCCTCTGAACATGTGGGCGAGAGTCACCAGCCAGATACATGTTTTTTTGCCCCCTCCCTATCCCTCTCCCCTCCCCCCCCACTCCATTTTGCAGTTTATTCTAGAATTTCATTCCTCTGATGGTTAGAAACCTTTGTCTAATTTCAATCCTAAACTTGTTGATGGCCAGTTTATATCCATTTGTTCTTGTGTCCACATTGGCCCCTAATTTAAATACCACATCTCCATCCCTCAGGTTTATCCCTCTGATGTATTTAAGGGGACCAATAGTGATCTCCTCTCAGACTTCATTTTGTTAGGTTAAACACGCCAAGCTCCTTAAATCTCCTCTCACAAGGAAGGTTCTCCATTCTGATGATGGCCCTAGTAGCCCTTCTCCGCATCTGTTCCAGTTCAAATTAATCTTTTTTTAAACATAGGTGACCAGAATTACACAGTATTCCAGATGTACAGCCTTGTACACTGGTAATAACTTTGGAAATATTTCACCTAATGAATCCTAGGATCACGTTTGCTTTTTTCACTTCCAAATCAACCCATGATCGACCAATACACCTAGGTCTTTCTCCTCTTCTGTCACTTCCATCTGATAAATCCCCAGTTTATAGCAAAAAAAATTCTTGTTACTCCCGCAAGGCATGACTTTGCACTGCTAAATTTCATCCCATTTCTATGACTCCAGTTTTCAAGGTTGTCCAAATCTTTTTGTATGGTAGTTAGTCTAATACTAGAAGCGTTACAGCAGCATAGCTGCATTGGCGCAGCTGCACTGTTGTAGCGCATCTGGTACCTATGTTGGGGAGAGACGCTCTCCCACCAGAAAAGCTCTGTCCACACCAGCGCTTATGTGGGTGTAACTTATGTCACTCAGGGGGTAGCTTATTCAGACCATTAAGTGACATAACATTATACCAACATAGGTGGTAGTATGTGCCCTGATTTTCTGATCCTTCTCTGTATTGACAATATCTCCCAATTTTGTGCTACCTGCAAATTTTATTAGCACACTCCCACTTTTTGAGCCAGGGTCATTGATGAAAATGTTAAATAAGATTGGTCCCAAGACTGAAATCTGGAGGAACTCTATTAGTAACCCTGACATTCACCTTTTAGTATGACCCATTGTAGTCTCCCTTTAGCCAGCTCCTTATCCCGCCCCCCTTTCAATTCTTGTATGAATCTCTATCCTCTCCAATTTAACTAATAATTTACCATTAGGAACTGTATGTAGCAAAACCTTTACTGGAATCCAAGTAGATTAGCTCAAAAGAAACAATAGAAAAGAAACGAATTAAGAAATGGATTATCTCCTCAAAGAGATAAAGTTGGTCTAGCATGATCTATTTTTTATAAAAGCATGTTGTATTTTATCTCAGTAAGCATTTATTCTTTATTTTTAATTATTCTCTTTTTAAAAAATTGTTCTAAGTTATTGTATAAAAGTAAAGTCAAACTAAAGGGCTTGTAGTTTTGTGGATCACTATTTATCCTTTCTTAAATATAGGTACTATATTTTCAGTTCTCCAGTCACTGATTACAACCCCCAAGTTTACAGATTCATTAAAAATTCTTGCTCTTATATTTGCAATTTCATGTGCCACTCTCTTTAATACTTTTTACTTGCCTGCATGAGACATTCCCTGCTGGATATGAAGAGCGTTAGAGATTTGAATTGGCAAGCAGACTTGCAGTTTGCGAAGTGGATCAAGTTTTATTTTAAAAGCAATGCTAAAAATGCATACAATATTGAACAGTATAGAGGTAAATGCCAGAAAGATAGTAAGTTCTTTCCCTAAAGAGTTTACCATCTGAAGATACAAGTGAAAATAGAAATAAAACAAAAAACAATACAAAATACAACAAATGGATTGTGGGTTTTTAATCCCAGAGATGAGACTGAACTAAGATTTTAAATTATTGTTCATTTGAATTCTAAAACTAACCTCTAGTCAGTATTCATGACCTCGTAAGTACTCAAGCCCTCAAATATTCATGAATCCTCATGAACAGCAAGAATCAGTTTCTTATTGTACGTTTGATTGCAGAAGTTATAATTCACCATGTTTTGGAGAGTTACTTATGTAACAGGCTGCTGACTGGAGACAAGTTTGTGAATTTTGAACACTGTTCAGGAAATGAGAAAAGAAGGCCAAAATTTGTGAAAATAAATGAATCGTGAATTATTTACTCTCTTCTACTTTCTACAAGAATACACTACCTACCGGGTTATTCGAAAGTCTGAGACACATTATCAGTGCTATTTTTTAAAAAATACAGTTTACCATCTGTAGAAGGGACTTATCCAGAGTGACTTTCGGCCCATCCATCAGCTCATGTAGCCTCAGGATACTGTTTCTGCTTTCTCCTCCGATGGTCAGTCAACAGCTCACAATGCAGTTAGGTCACTACAGGACTTCTCACTATCGTAAAGTCACAAGAGATCTCCCCTTCCACAGTTACACCAAGGTCCAAAGAAAAACACCAGAGTCAATCCTCTGCCCTTGCCCCTTGCCAGGCAGAGTCCTCATCTAAGAGTCTGTCCCCATCCCCAACTTTCTTCAGTCTTTTTGTTGACTCCAACTTCCAGTCCTCCTGGGATAACTGTATCACTGCAGGAAGAGGCAAAATAGGAGGACTCTACACACATTCTTCTCTCACGGGATCTCTACAAAGCTGAGCTCTCAGCCCCTGTAACACAGACTGATGTCTTTCTTTCCTATGTGATCAGCCTACCCCTGCACCCACTGGCCTTCTGCTCATTAATAGGGCGCTTACTTCCAGGACCAGTGACAGGCTGCCTTTGTATCATTCAGCAGGCCATTGTGGCTCCTACTCACATGCTCCCCCTTGACACATGACCCCTTACACAGCTGGCCTTCACCTGGAGAGGTAGGTTAGATGAGCACACAAGAGCGAGTCCTAACGCCCTCGAAGGAACAGCTCACCCCACAACATTATTATTTCCAACTTCACTTTCTGAGTGTAAATAAAAAAGTACAGGAAATCACAGCTTCCTCTGGATACTGTGGCAAAGTTCCCCTAAGGGCTGCTAGGTTTGGGCTCTCTTTGTTGGCAAAAGAAGCCAGGGTAAAGTCAGCCCCACCCTGGATGAATTCTGAGAGGGCTTTTACTCCCAGCACACTTGGGGTGGGCCTTGGTCTGGCCCCTGGCATGTCACTCTGCTCCCCCCACCCCTCAAAAGGTGCCGGGCAACCCAGGAGGTCTCTATCAGTCAGACCACAAGGAGTATCTTTTGTTGTCTTCTCTGCTAAAGCTGTAGGCCTGGTGGAAAATACCAGGCTGTCTCCCAAGTGGGTGTCAGGGTTTTTCCTCCTTCCGCTCCTCCCTTGGGAAGAAGCACTAGCGCCTAGTTTTAGGGAACATTTCCTCCTTCTGCTGCAACAAGCATTCAGGATGCTGCAAAACGCACACAGTCCACCCCTCCTGCAGCAGAGGCTGGGTTTTAAGGGTTTGGAGTAGACTTTAATTGGGTTCAGGTGTTGCTAATTGCCCTGTAGTAACCTGTGCCTTGCCTGCATGGAACAGAGCCTTCAATATTCTGACATACCTGCCCTAGATACCCTTCTGTAAGCCTTCTGTCCTGACATTATCACAATAGGCAGAGAGAACACTCCACTCCTCCCCTGCTTCCGGGAAGCACTGCTCCACAAAGTTCAGGGCCATCCCTAGGGGGAGCGGGGCCCAGGGCCAATTGGCCTAGGGGGGGACCCCACCCCACGCTGGAGGGGGGAAGGGCGGACCGGGTCAGTCCACTCCGCTCCTGGCACCCCGGCAAGCCGAGGCCCCGCCACCAGTGGGAGCCGGCCATGGCTGCGGCCCCAAGGCTGCTGCCGGGAGCTGGCCCTGGGGGACCCCAGCAGCCCCCCGCCAGGCTGCGCTTTGGCCGGCCTCTAGACCAGCCGTCCCCGCCCCCAGGGCAGAGTAGCGCAGCAGGCCCAGGGGTGGGAGCGGCCCGGCCTCAGCTCCCAGAGGCGGCGCGGCCTGGAGGCCTTGGCTGCGGCCACGAGCTGACCACAGGCTGCCAGCACCGGAAGCCGGCTCCAGCTGAGGCCACGTGAGGCAGGCTGGACGGCCATGTGAGGCTGGGCCCCAATTAACTGCCCCGCCCATGGGCCGGCCTGTTCTGCCCTGGGGCGGGATAGGCCAGCCCAGGGCCAGAGGCTGGGGGAAGCCTCCCGCCCCGCTCCCCGCCTTCGGCTCAGTGGCGGGGCAGGGCGAAGCCTGGCCGTGCGGGGGAGCCGCGGTGCGGGCCCCGCATTGCTCCACTGGGAGCAGGACATTACGGGGCCCACATAACTGCGTGGCCCGGGCGATCGCCCCCTTCGCCCGCCCCCAAGGACAGCCCTGACAGAGTTCCCTCCCTTTCCTACCACTTGAGGCCAGAACCCACAATGGGCCTAAGCAACAGAAGTTGGAGTGCCTGGCTGAGCAGTTTCTGGGGCTCACACGGCAGCAGCTGCCCTCAGGAGAGAAGGGATTCCCCATCTGAGTGTCCCTTTTCCACCCTCTCTCTAAAGAAAGACCTGTCTCCCCAAACCTGCTCGGAAGAGCATAGCAAAGGGAGATAAATCATCAGACCCTGAGCTTCTGCACTCTGCAAGAGTCTGATCAGCTCTAACATGCAGGAAGGATTTGAGAGGCAGGGCAGATCCAGACTGGAGTACGCAGATCCATCAGTCGACTCCTGCTATCCGGACCCCTCTAACACAGACAGGTAGAGGAAGAATCAGGTTTGCAAATGGTAGTTTTTGACCCAGTGCCCTTCAATTCTCCAGCATGGAGGAAAGATTTCTTTCCTTCTTCCTCTCAACCCCACAGGTCCCTGGTTTTGCCCAGGGAATGAGACTTGTCCACTAATGAAGATCACCACTTTGAAGAGGGTGTGCCATTGATTGCCTACTGTAAAAATGGTCACATCAGGATGGTGTCCCATCCCGCTCCAGCAGTCATGACTTTGGTCTGTTATTATGTTATTAGTGTATCACGCTCCCAACATTTTTACAGAAGATATGTTTCTAGCTCTTGTTACATCCTGAAGGCTAATGACGGGTTAAATGATGATTCCAGCAAAAACATCCATCACAGCATTATCCTCATTGTGCCAGTGACAATTTCTGTTCTGTGTAAACAAGAAAAATGATGCCTTCTGCTTAGCAATTGTCAAGATAATTTTCTTGATACCCCTGCTGCTGTAAAGAAACAGGTGCTCTATTCACTCTGCATTACGTGTCCCTGGCATGCTCACAGAAGCATGTTGGAATTGCAGCTTGCTGCATTGTTTGCCACTGGGGAGGAATGAAAGAGGAGGCAAAGTGGGAAAAAAAAAGTGAACAAATAACTTACAGAACTGAAGAATGCATTCCCCAGATGCACTCCACCAAGCCAGCTGCAGAGTATTAAGGAATTAGATATAAACCAAAGAGAGCGTAAATCAAACTGTACAAGAGACAGCACATCCTCTTTTGTATCATTTGCTGGAGGATATATTTTTAGAAGGATCAAGAACAAAATATGAGTGGGGGAAACGAGAGAAAAAATTAAAGAGCACAAAACAGAATTTAATTTAGTAACAAAATTTTGAGAACAAAGGAAAAGAGGACAGCCCATAAAACTGTAAGTTCTTTGAGGGTATGGACTGTCTTTTCATTATAGAGTTTACAGCACTTAGCAAAATGTAGGCACTAACATAATATGAATAATAAATAACAATAGAGATGGGCTATAGGTAAACTGCTTCCCTTGGGCAAGTAAATGTCACTCATTTTAATCTTCCCCTTTTGGTAAGGGTGGATGAGCAGATGATGTGCTCTGGCTCAGTGGTTTTCAAACTTTTTTCTTGCGACACAATTGAAAAAAATCATTTATACCTGCGACCCAACAATTACAACTTTGAGCAATGCATTCCAGTCTTTTGGTGGAGGCAGAAGGGGATGCCGTGACCTAGTGCCTGAGGGTCTGTGACCCAGTACTGCGCCCCAATGCTAAGTTTGAAAACCACTGCTCTGGCTGACAGAGCCACTGTCATTTCAAACAATTTTGCAAAGCTATTTTAAACTACAAAATGTGGATCCAAATCACAAACACACTGAAGATTAAGGCTGTTCAGACCCCGCATTTGGGGCTGAGTCATTTTAAAGATGTAGACTGCTTGAAAAATCTGACTAGCTCAGGCCAGGGATTTCAAACACCCACTAAGTTTGGGAATACTTGGACTGAGGATTTTGGTTCTGATCCTTTCCCATGGCTTTGAGAACTATAAGAAACTTAATTACATGTCTTGTACAGATGCCAAACTCATCTGGATTTGTGGGTGCTGAGGGGCACCAAAATGATCACAGACCTCTTCTCTGACCATGAAATAAGTTATGCTTTTTCATCAAAGTCAAAAAAACTCAGACCATTCAAACTCAAGCCTCACCTCAAAGGTTTGAGGGAGTGAATACACATAAACTGAAACAAATGAGAGGATGACACAAAGGCCATGAACTAAATAACCTTGTTTTGCTAAGACTGGTATAATAGCCCTACCATTCATCATCATTATTCTGCTGAAATACAGGCAGATCCACTAAAAAAATTGATTTCCCCAGTGAAGTGCTGAATGCGTTCAATTCATCTTGAAGTTAATGGGAGCTCAGAGAATGGGCCTAATTCTAAAAAGTGTCACAAAGTAAATGTAATTCTTCTTGAGTCACCAGCTTCACAGAAGAAGATGAGATTATGTGGGTGTACTGGCCTGCAGGGCACAAATGACAAGTACTACTTATAAACCATGAGTTCCAATTACATAGAAAGAATAATAACATCTCAGATCCAATGGTTTTCCTACAGTATGCATCATTGTCTGGATGAGAAAAGAATACGGTGTGCTGAATGCAACACAGGGCAAGCACAAGAGACATCCTGTTCACTTAAATTCTACCAATAAGTGGGCACTTGTGGTAGAGGAATTTTTCTCAATGGCTAATCTATAAAACTTCATGCTGTTGGGCATAATCTCTCTCACACGCGCGCATACACACAAGCACATGCACGTGCTATCTATTGTTAAATGCTCAGAGATTTACCTAAGACATAAAATATTGGGAACTGTAAACAACTTTTTACAGCAAAATCCCCCAGACCTGGAAGGAGCAAGTGAGAAAGTGTGGCTTATTGGCAACTGACATTTTTTTTTTAAAAAGGGACTCCATCAGAGAATTATAGTGTACCATCTTCTCATTTTTAACAAAGCTGTAACATCACTGAACTGTACTCAACTTTTATTTGAATCAGATCTGATGAGGACCTTAAAAGAAGCCCAAAGAGCCAAGAAGGCATCACAACTTACAGCACTTGGGTATCTGATTACTGACGGGCAATACCATCACAAACTCTATAATGTGTGCATATGGGGCATTTCCCTCCTGAAAACACAAGGCCGCTATGATTCTGAAGGCAATTCCCCTGCTCCCTCTGTCCGTAAAAACCAAGAAAATCTAACAAAGACACAACACTACTTTAAAACAAATTACAGCAGCTTCCGTTTTGGATTGTGCAAGCAAAGCAGGACATTCAGAAATCAATGATATTATACTCTTCCACTTGCTTAACATCTGAGGCTATGTCTACACTGGCAAGTTAGTTTGAATTAAGGAAGCTAACCAGCACATTGAGCTTAATGCAACTGACTAATTCAAACTAAGCAAGTGGCATGCATGGCTCTTGCTTAGTTCGAACTAGCATTCTAGTGGGGCCATGCTAGTTCGAATTAAGTTAACTAAAATTAGTTCGAATTAGTTAGTTCGAATTAACTAATTCGAACTAACTTTGGTAAGTGTAGACATAGCCTGAGATTCTATGTCTACTTCCCGAACAGTCATTTAGCCTCACTAAGCCCCTGTGAGTAGGTTTTGTCCCTCTTTTACAGATAGGAAAACTCAGACAGAGTGCACAGCAATTCTGTAGAAGGACAGGAAACAGAACCCAAGTCTCCTGACTAGAACTGGTCAGGGCAATGGGGTTTTTTACTGGGAAAAATGATGATGAAAATTTAAAAAGGTTTCATTTTCATCTCTCTCTCTCTCTTTTCAAAAACTAAAAATGCTTTGTTTTTTGACAACCACAAACTGATTTATTTTTCAGTTTTTTAAAAAAATGTTTCAGTCATTGAAAACAAACATTTTTTACTCTTGGTATTAGGGCCGGATTAATGCAGAGGTTATAGGGGATGAAGCCCCAGGCCCCAGCTTAAAGTTCGGCCCCAGCCTAAAAGGCAGCCATGAGCTCCAGCCTCTAAGGCCCCTGCGTTAATCCACCCCGCCACAGCACCAGTGGGGCTTGCTGGGTGGGTTCCTGCGAGGGCCCTGTCCTGCCAATCCAGGGGGGTGGGGTTCTGGGGCCAGAGGCAGGACTCCAGGCACTTCCACTCCGCCCCTGAGCAGGCTGGTATGTGTTCCCTCTGCCCTGGGAGCAGGGCCAGCTGTCATGCAGCACAGCCTCCAGTGCGGCCTCCCAGGGCCCGTAGCCCTGGAGGGCCACACCACACACAAGCTGGCCCCTCCCCCAGAGGCAGACTAGCCAGATTGAGGTTGGGGAGGGAGTGCCCTCTGGCCCCAGGGCTCCCCCAGCAACAGCCCACCCACAAGCCACCATGGTGGGGGCCAGGACCCCGGGGAAGAGGGGGCGGGGGTCCATGGTGGTGAGCAGCCCAGGGCCCTGCTTAATCCAGCCCTGCTTGGTGTTTCAATAGAATCATAAAAATTCTTGAAGAAAATCAGAAACATTTTAGCAGAAGCTTCATTATAATCAAAAAGATTTTTTTGTCCAAAAACAGTTTCAAGGGAAATTTTCAGCCAGGACTATTTTTGATCTATAAAACCACAGCTCCCACCCACCACCTACCTGCCTGCCTTCCTTCCTCCTCCTACTACTACTAAGGAAAAGAGGGGAAAACACTGAATCAAAACCAGCCCTGCTGTAACTTCATTGACTTAAATTGGTTGATTTATTATTATTTGACAATCTGTGTGCTGCTAGCAGATTCAAGCTGCAATGAACAAGACCCTGTAGACTCATGTGGAAAATACAGGATTTGGCCAATTGCCTTCCTTTTATAATACATTATTATATGCCTGGTCTTACTCTAGGGCTTCTACCCACACACTTTAAAGCTGCCTAACAATTTTTTTCTATGAGAACATTATGACATTTGAAAAAAATGTAAAGAATTAAGATAGACTCATAGACTTTAACGTCAGAAGGGACCAGTACGATCATCTAGTCTGACCTCCTGCAAAATACAGGCCTCAAGACCTCACCCACCCACTCCTGCAATAGGCCACCAACCTATGACTGAGTTATTTACCTCCTTAAATCATGATTTAAGGACTTTAAGATACAGAGAATTCACTGGTAGGTAAACCATGCCCTGTGCTACAGAGGAAGGCGAAAAGCCCCAGAGCCCAGGCAAATCAGCCCTGGGGGAAAATTCCTTCCCAACCCCAAATATGGTGATCAGTTAAACCCTGAGCACGTGGGCAAGTCTCAACAGCCAGTTATCCAAGAAACAATTCTCTGTAATAACTCAGAACATACTCTCCCCTCTTAGGCCACTTGTAAGTCCACTACATGTAGCCAAATATCAGTCAATTTCCAAAATAGGCTAATCATACCATCCCCTCCATAAATTTATCAAGCTCAGATTTGAAAGCAGTTATGGTTTTTGCCCCTACAACTCCCCTTGGAAGGTTATTCCAGAACTTTACACCTCTAATGGTTAGAAACCTGCATCTAATTTCAAGCCTAAATTTCTTGATGGACAGTTTATAACCATTTGTTCTGGTGTCCACATTGGTGCTGTACTCAAATAATTCCTCTCCCTCCCTGATGCTAATCCCTCTGATGTATTTATAGAGAACAATCATATCCCCCCTCAGCCTTCTTTTGGTTAAGCTAAACAAGCCAAGCTTCTTGAGTCTCCACTCATAGGGCAGGTTTTCTACTCCACAGACCATCCTTGTAGCCCTTCTCTGCACCTGTTCCAATTTGAATTCATCCTTTTTAAACATCGGGGACCAGAACTGCACACAGTATTCCAGATGGGGTCTCACCAGTGCCTTGTACAGCGGCACTAACACCTCCCTGTCTCTACTTGAAATACCTCTCCTGATACATCCTAGAACCACATTAGCTTTTTTCACGGCCACATCACATTGGCGGCACATAGTCATTCTATGGCCAACCATTACTCCCAGATCCTTCTCCTCCTCAGTCCGTTCCAACTGATGCGTCCCCAACTTATAGGAAAAATGCTCGTTGTTTGTCCCTAAATGCATGACCTTGCACTTCCCATTATTAAATTTCATCCTGTTCCTGATGCATCTGATGAAGTGGGATGCAGCCCACATAAGCTTATGCCCGAAGAAATCTGTTAGTCTATAAGGTGCCACAGGATTCTCGTTGTTTTTGCTGTGCACAGACTAACATGGTTACCCCTCTGGAAAATTTTTACCTTAGTGGTAGATTCTACCCTCCAAAATAATGATTTCCTTTAAAACACAAAGGCACCTTAGTTTTTCCTTTTAAGATATATGGACTTGGGTCATTGCAACAGTGTAACAGAGCAGAACCTTCCTGACACAGCATCAGACCAGTTGACATTTTATGGTGACAGCAGATCCAATTTGTAAACTTATCTTCCCTGCCTTTACGCTTTGTCATGGGACCAGCTTCCAAACTATGAAAAAGCTGAGTCTTTTGCCAATCACATTTGATTTGATTGATTTTAGTTCAGTGCTGCCTTTAAACAGCATTGGATTAAGAAGCACTCAGAAATACTTGTGGACATCAGTTATGTGTACTTAGTAGCTAGACCACATTCTTATTGGCCGCAAGTTGTTGGAGGATTGTTCCTAAAACTCAGCCTCAAACTTCACCAATTATTTTCCATTCCTTCAGCAAGTGGGGAGGTTTATTTGACCGTGTTGAGGACGATGACAATGCTGACATTCATGAGGCAAAACAGATGACATGTAATTACCACTGGTCCCACAACTTAAATGTTGGTGTAAATCTTGACTGTGGCCATGTAAAACACATGAACCAGAGAAGATTTCCCAAAACTAGTGACACAAATTAGGTCTTGGAATAAAGGAGAGAGTCAGATCTTTCAAAAACAGAATACAAGCACTGAGCTACTACAAATGATGGACAGAGAGACCAAAATCCAGAACAGAATTCTAAAAAACTGGCAAATTCTATATTAATTGTTGAAGTTCATCATGCGTGGTTTTAGACTAACAGCTGTGAGAAGACTTGTTCCTTTTTTCTATTGGTAGTTTATAAACATATGGATTATCGAACAGGTATGTGGCATTCAACTCAAACTGTACTACTTCAGAGGAGGTTGCTCTAAAATATCTGTAGAATATTGCCCCACACACACCTGCAACAGATCTCATTTGATTAATCAATTGCAATAAATAATCCCATTGCCTGCTGTGGAGTACTAATTTATTTGTAGAATTGCATAAGCTTGTATAAATTAATAACGTATGTCCAAGTTTCAAATGCAGATTATTTTTCTTTTCTAAGGCCCACGTTCTGCAAACACTTACGTCCAAATATAACTTCACTTCAGTAGGGCTATTCACATGACCGAAGTCACATGCTTACTTGTGTTTGCAGGATTAAAACCTAAGTATGATATGCTACAAATTTCTATAAAGCCATTATTATAGAAAATATTCTAAATTAGAGGCTTTCCCTATATCAGACTCTTCTTTTTTAACTATTAGAAAATTTAAGAAAGAAACATTCTTTCCATTAACACCTCTTGCCAGAAAAATCCATTCTGTTCACCTCTTCCTATAATGATAGTCCATTTTACAAATGTTTTCTTCTCTGGATATATTATTATTCACATTCTGGTATCATGCAGTGTGCACTAAGCACACACCATCTCCACAGGAAAGAGAAAGAAAAGCAGAAGAAGAAAACGTGAGAGAGAATTTAAAGAAAAAAAATGCTAGGCCTGTAAAGAGTGATTGAGCATTTAGTTTGGGGAGAGGAAAAAAAGAGCAGAAAAAGTTAAAGTGCAGGAAGTTGGTTGAAAAATGGAAAAAATCCAGCAGATTTTTTTCTCATTTTTGTCAAGATTTTGACGTTTTCTGAGTGTCTCCTCTAACGAGTATGAAGTTTTAAGTGTGTTCAGAGAGGAACTAGCTTGTTTCAAGCTCTGGGAGCTTTAAAATAAATGTTGCTAGCATTGTTGCCATGCACATTTCTGCTATAACAATTATGTTTATTGGTTTAGTAGTCAGCTTTGCAGCATGGATACTTTGGCACAGTGTGTCACGGATGAAGCAAGCCAGAGCTGACATGCTTTGCGTTCAGTAACAAATAGTATGCCATTAGGGACCATGTTTCAATACTTCTATATGCAGAGGGAGATTCCACGAATTCTGAGATCTGCCAGTTCCTGCTAGTAAATATTTACCATAGAGTCCAAGAACAAATATACTGGATGAACTCTTGCTAGCTCCCTGCAGACAAGAATACATGCAAAGTATTTTAACCATTTTCTTAAATATGGCACACTTTAGACTCAGACTGGAGGAAGCTACTATTATTTGAATTTATAATTACTATAAGACACCAATAGTATCAGATATTTTTAGCTTTAATGAGTTATTTGGAGGAGTAAAGAATTGAAGAAACTATTGTCCAAACAACCATGAATTCTATTTTCCTGTATCGGATACAAAAAAAATCAGTCAAAAGCTGTTGTATATCTTGATGCATACTTTCTTATTCTATCCATACAACAATTTACCCACCCTGCTGTCTGAAATCTGGCTCTTGCTATAGTTAATATGGGTTTGATTCCCCCCGTCCAGACTTTTTCATCTGATCTTGAAGGCGTAAACCATAAATGCACATAAACCCCAGACTCCGAACAAAGAAACACTTGAAAAGCAGCAGGGATCCAAGAGCGCAAAGCAGCTAACAGATCTGGGGCCAAAATGTGTAATGACACAAGCACAAGAATTTGATCCTAATTCCTCTCTCTAAAACCAAAAACAACATTACATAAGAAAATACTATGACTGTTATTTTCACTCTCTTTTTATATAGTGGGGAGTCTTTTTAGAAAAAGAAAAAGAAAAATCCCAACAAAGTCTGATATCCAAGAGGTGGAATATCACCAAGACAGAGAGGGAATCTTGATAACATGCAGCACAAATAGCCGTGGCTAAGAACATATAACGAAAGCCATGCTTCTATTTTCACTGACGTGAGCCAAATTCCACTAGTCATCAGCCTTTTTTGAAATAGGCTGGGTTTTATCAAATGGAAGATCCTCAATTTTTCTTTATAGAAGTCTGGGAAATGCTGCTGCATGAAGCAAAGAGGTCCTGTGCATTATAATGGCTGTATCTGTGGTTCTCACTGCTGTATCTGCAACATCTAAGGAGGGTTGTAGAGAAGTCTTTGCTTACAAGTTGCCCCTTGGTAAGTAAAAATTTGAATTGTTCCCTTTTATTGTCAGGCAATTTGGTAGTGAATTAGGGTAGTCTGTCATAGATTGTGTGGTTGTAGTTGGACAGTAGCGCTGAATAATTTGCTACTCTCATCAACAGGGAGGAAAATGAGTATACCTTTCTTCCTAGTGAGTCTAGTCTCTGCTAGCCCTTATCTTATGGTGTTGACTTGTAGCTTACTTGTTTCCTCCTCTGGTTAGCAGCATCTGTGACTAGTAAATTAATCAGTGGGTATTTGAACAGAAATCCCATCCCTTTGGCTGTGATGTAATATTTCCTATCATTCCTCTTATTAATGGGAGGAATTGTATCTGGCATCTGCCATATGATATTGGCAAGCTCCATTAACATCTCATCCATAGGGAGTGCAATTTTTGAAGATGTTGTGGTATGCAGTATTTTGCGTAGTTTGTGATGAGAATCCATGACCTCTTCAAGTGAGATTTCCAGCTCTTGTGCAACCCTCTTAAATAGGTCATTAAACTGCTTTGGGTTGTCTACAGGAGTGGATGTAGATAGAATGACAGCTTTATCAGGTGATGAAGATGATTCACATATGGGTGAGGGGGAACTATTTCCTGTTCCCCACTTGTCTCTGCCAAATGTATTTGCTCAGGTGCCTTAACAGATGTGGTTGGATGTGACTGAGTAAGTGACCTGGCTCTACCAGTGTGAGAGCTAATGGGTCTGTCATGCACATTACAGGAAGAGGAGCATGCTTCCCAATCATGCCACCGCCTGTGCATTGACATATGTGAGTGGCAGCATGGTGGTCCATACCATGGATATGGTATGGCCCTCCTTCTGGGTGCATAGGCACGTGAGTGCACTGGTGGGTGAAGAGTGCTCTGAGGAAAACTGGGTGTCCTCTAGGTCACTGCCTTCTGAGAGAATTGAGTGCACAGGTAAGAGGTCCTCCTCATGAGTGAATTATATTGGCCATATCTGAATGTGGAGAGGATGTTAGATGGTGCTGCTTGCGTGTTCCCTTCTGTGGCGGGGCCATTTTCAGAGCCAGGCTTGTCATTGGCTCCATGCTGACATTTAGTTCCAACTGCAGTGTCATAGCAACTGCCGGTACCATTGTTGTCTTCGGTGCTGATTTCTGTGCTGTGATTTGTAACAGTGCTGGCTCATTTTCCAGTGCTGTGCTCAGGGCTGTGGTGTCTGACGGGGCCGTATTCGGCACTAATGAATGGCATTCAGGTGCTCTGTGTGCCGAATCATTTTTTGGTGCTGTACTGGGGGAGGAAAGCTTCTATTTAGTCCTGGACTCCTCCCTGGATGTTTTGAGTCCTTAGGCATTACAAACTGACTTATACCTGAGGAACCCGTAGCCTCATTGATACTATGTTTCAGAGGCAGCCTCTTAGGCGAGTGTCTCTTATTTGGCACTGCAATCTCCAGTGGTGATGATGGTCTTCTGGAAGCAGGGGGCAGGTTGTTTGAAGGTGGTTTGTTGGGCACTGGATCTGAGGAGAATCTGAGGGACATCTCTATGAGGACAAGTTTTAACCTCAAGTCCCTATATTTCTTTGCTATTGCCTTTAGGTTTCTACAGTGATTGCATTTTTGGGGCACAGAGGTTTCTCCTAAACAGCGGAGACACTGTGAATATCTGTCTGAGGCAGGTGTAGCCTCTCTACGGCTATGTCTACACTTGAAAAGTTAGGTCAACTTTATGAAGTTGACTTAATAAGGTTGACTTTAAGTCGGCTTAAAGTGGACCTTATTAAGTCGACTTAACAAAAGTTGACTTAACTTTTCAAATGTAGATGTGGCCCCTTTTTGGCCTTATTAAGTCGACTTAACATTTTAAATCAACTTAAAAAGGTTCAACTAGGGACTACTCCATGTCTCCATTGGCTTAAGTCGACTTAATAAAGTTGACTTAAGCACTAGTTCGAACTAAAATGAGGTGTTATTAATTTGAACTAATTTTTCCTTAATTCGACTTAAGGAGCAGCTTAAGTCGAATTAAGGAAAACCCAGTGTAGGCGCAGAGTAAATTAAGTCGACTTAAGCCTCCTTAAATCGACTTAATTTGTAAGAGGTACATTTCTTAAAGCCTGATGACCCAGGCATGTTAATACCTAGCACTATTGTAAGAATTAAAGAAAAGAACTGAAACTTATTATTGTTTTTGTTGTTTTTCTAAAACAAGAACTAACTAAGCAAAAGACTGACTAAAACTGACTAAAGTATGACTAAACTAAGTAATTTTTGTTTATTATTCTGTTATGAATGAGAAGTAGTAAGCTGCTCTTGATGCTCTGTCTCCAGCCACAGACGGTTGCGAAGGAACTGAAGAGATGGGGGTTGAACATGTACTGAAGCCATCATGAGATGGGATCTGCACATGCGTGACCCAAATGAGTACCACTAAAAGACTTCTGAACAACAATGCAGGACACGATGACACCAAAAATGGAGCACCTACAGGGACATCACTCAAAGAACCACCTCTTCCGTCAGTATAGGTAGTGTCTACACTGAAGCACCACATTAATACAGCTGCTCACTTTTGTGCCTTGAAAATCTCTACTCAGCTGTCTCTTACACTTTGTGTATACTAGAAAATTGTGTCAGTTTAACTATATTGGTGAGGAGTATGAAAAATCCACACCCCTTAGTGGCATAGTTAAACCAACCCAAGTCCCCATGTAGACAGCATTATATTGATGAAAAAATTATTTTGTTGACCAAGCTATCACCTCTTGGGGTGGTGAATTACCTATGTCCATGAGAGAATCCCCCCTGTTGGCATAGATAATGTCTGCAATGAAGTGCTACAGTGACGCAACTTTGCCATCTTAACACTTCATGTGTGAATAATGCTAGGGTTTTATTTAACTGAACACAGAGTGGGAAAAGATAAGTGAGTTCTTAAATGACAGGGTGTTGGTTCCATGCTATTCCCTAATTTGCATTCTGTGCTGTTTGTTTATATTTTTCTTTTATAACATTTGGAGTCTACAGTAAATAAAATAAAACCAAAAAGAGAAATAAAGCACTACCTGCCGTATGGTTAGGAAAAGTTACATGCACCAAACTGTATTTCTAAGCTTCAAATTGGCCAACAGCACAGAATTATCAACCTTAATGTTTGTGATCAAGTGTCTGACACTGCTCAATTACTCCTTTTCCCCCAGGGTTGCAAGTTCACAATAGCCAAGGCTCAGTGGTGTACAGCTGATCAAAATGTCAAGTATATCACATGGAAGTAACTGGGTTTGCTTTATTTCCAAAGGCTAGAGATTTCAGATGAGCAGCTCCTGGCAGGAAATGTGACACTGACGTGTGGTTATTCCACTGACTTAAAAACAGCTACACAAGGAATTAATTTGGTCCATATTGTCTGGACATCTGGAAGCAAAATACACCACAACACTGTTCTTGAATTGCTCTGACCTACTTTCTTTAGAGAAGCATACACTAGTTAACCTACCTTTTTCCTCAGTAAATCTAAAGCTAATAAAAGGTATGAGATTGACAGTATTGAAAATGAAGGAGAGGCTTGGGGGTGGGATAGTTGTTGGTATTGGTGTTAGGGTTTTTATTTATTAGTTTTTATGTTGTGTGTTTGTTTCTTTGTATCCACAGAATAGGTGCTACATCATGGTAATGACACTGGCTAAGCAGTTTGGGAGAAGTTACAAATGTACTTCAGTCCTGTCCTGAAAGGACCAAATCTATGGGAAAGAAGGTGTTTCACTCTCTAAGCCCTTTCCAATACATGGCCTCTACAGTGAGTCTCAAAGGATGCCAAACTAGCTTTTTGTGACAATGATGGGTTTATAGGTTGTTCCATCTGATGATTCTACTGTGAGTGAGCCCTGGCAGAAGAGACCCTGAGAGAGCAGTCAAGCTACTATAATTTCTAAGCATGGCTGCTTCCAGGTCTTCTTAATCCTCTCTCTCAGTTTTACATTAGCACGATCAAGTCTATTGGGTAGCTTCTAGTGATGAATTTTTCTGCATAGTCCATTTTTATGTTATGTCTCAAGTGCAGTATGATTTTGGCTCTTAACTGTTCATTAATGTTATAAATGCAATTCTCTTTAACTACATCATACTTTAAGGATGTATCCCCTTCTGAGCATCTTCCAGAAGCAAATTGCCCTGAAAAAGAACCAATATATATGGTGGAGACAGCTGTTTCTATGCTCAGCTAATGGAGCAAAAGTAGCTCCAGCAGGGAAGCATATTAATAATGAAGCGCCGCAGCACACTGAAATCATTCTCACTCCACCACTCCTCAGGAAGCTGAGATAATACAGTAATACCCATTTACATATTTTTAGAGAAAGTAAGTGAATCACCTGGAACCACCAGTTTCTTAAATGCCTCATCTCAAACAACCAGCCAGGAGGCACCAGCCACACATCTCCTCTCCCATAGCTCCTGCCCAACATGGTGGCTCTCCCTCCCTCTTCCCCAACATTACAAAGGATCCCACCATTCTAGTTCTCTCCATTTTCCTGCTATTTAAAAGGAGAAATACCTACTTTATTTCCAGAGCTGACTGTTTGGGGAATCTTTCTATATACAATTTAAGAATTCTGTTTCCCCATTATGAACTTTCTGTAGGTATCTATATCAAACTCCATTTTGATTGTGACTTTTGGTCTGTGCCTTCCTTACAACTCCATTGTGGACTGAAATTCCAATGGGTATTTGTGACCATGCTGGCCTTGGGTACCTACCTGAAAATGCCAAGATCAAGGCAGGCTACAAAAAGAAGAGCAGATTCTCTCAGTACTGGTAGGTAACCTGAAGTCAAACTTCCCCAACCAGATACAAACAATGCTTCTGACTCCCGACACTGGTTATCAAGAAGTTATCAAGAAGTCACAGCAATATATAAACAGACCCTTTTACTGCATTTCAGTCACTGGTTCCCCATCAGCCACTAGTTCTAGTAAAGAGATAAGTTACTTAAAACTCCATGCTCTTTACCAAAAGGGTTCTCCTGACCCCAAACGGATCAGCCACATTACCAGATCAATATAGGTTTGGATCTAACCAAAAATAGCATGCTGCCAATCAATCCTTTAGTAATTAAACTAAAGGTTTGTTATACAAGGAAAGAAACAAACTATGAGAGTATTGTTAAATGATTAAAGCAAGTCATATACACAGAGTGATTTAAAAGTCCATTAAAATCAAGTCCTTGGTAGAATTTGGAGTTTGCAGGCTTGTACAGTTCCTCTGATGTACATCCAATGTCTGGCTGGGTCTCAGGCCTTTGTTTACAGCTTCAGTTGTAGACTAATAGAGCCAGAGGTAGGTGCTGGCTGAAAGTAGCCTTTTATATCCCTGGGCCTTTGCCACGCTGTCCATGGAAATTTACAACAAGATGGAATCCAGAGTCATATGAATAAGTCCTGGTGGCTCATCAGGTCTCTCCCTGGACCCATTGTATCTGTGAGTTTCCTTAATGAGCCATTAAGGAGACAATCGCTACAACCGTTCAGTCTGAGGTGTCTCCCAGAAACACATCACAAGTTGGAATACAGATATATCAAACGTATTCATAATTTCTCATACAGATATGGCACACACACATACACAACCCGATCATTATCAGAAAATTATAACCTTTCTATCGGTAGCTAACAAGGCATATCTCATATGGATTATTGCAATTGTTGACATATTAATATTAATAATATCATAATAATAATGATAAATGGTTCCCCTAATCCAGACAGCATCACAGTATTGACACAGGGATCACAATGGAGAGTCACCCAATCTTCATGGGCTTCTATTCTAATGAAGGCATCCTAGTTAAGTGAGATGGCTACCACCCAGAAGAGCTAGTTTCCCCACGTAAGGGAATTAAGCAGTTGATCACCTGATGGGGGTTTTGACCAGGTAGCTCACTTGCCAATGGGGACTGGAAGTCTTTGAAAGGAAGGAGCTCTCAACTACCATTTTAGAGAGGGAGAAAAGAGACCAGAAGGCAGAAGTGAAAAATGGAGGAGGTGGGCTTCAACAAAATCCTGGACTCCCTGAACAGACACTGACCAAATCCCAAAGGATTCTGGGAATGCTGAGGAAACTGAGGCAGGGATTTGCTTGCAGGGCATGTTTTTTTCATTTGTTTTCCAATAGATCTATAGATCTGCCCATGACTAAAGCATGATTTGTTCAGAATTTCTTTTGCAAAATCTGCATTCTTCTTCAGCTACCATCAAGAAGATGGAAATGTTTTGCTTCATTCTTCATTAAAAAGGTTAATTATGACCAACTGTTTAACGCATTTAATATTAACAACAAGAGGGAAGGAACACAAGTCAAAATAGGGAAAGAATATTTAGATAGATGAGATGTACTCAACTCAGTTTCTGATTGAATTCACCCTACGCACCTTAAGGAACTAGCTGAAGCAATCTCAGCACCATTAGAAACTATTTTGAGAATTAATGGAGGAGAAATGAGGTCCCAGAAGTCTGGAGAAAGGCAAACATATCCCCAAGCTTTAAAAAAGAGAAAAAAAGAGGACCCAGGCAATTATAGACCAGCCAGCATAACTTTGATATCTAGAAAGATACTGGAACAAATTATTAAACCATCTGTTTGTGGGCACCTAGAGGATAATAAGATCATTAATAATAACCAGGATGTATTTGTCAAGAACAAATCTCACCAAACTAACCTAATTTCCTTCTTTGACAGGGTTACTGGCCTACTGGATGGGGAGGAGAAACTGTAGATGTGATATATCTTGATTTTAGTAAGGCTTTTGATACAGTCCCACGAGACATTCTTATAAGCTAACTAGGGGAATGTGGTCTAAATGAAATTACTATAAGGTCGATACAAAACTGGCCAAAAAACTGTACTTAAATAGTAATTACCAGGGGGCTGCTATCAAATCGGGCTTTGATATCTAGTGGGGTCCTGCAGGAGTCTGTCCTGTCTCTGGCACTCTTCAATATTAATGATTTGAATAATGGAGTGCAGAGGATGTTTTTAAATTTGCTAATGACACCAAGCTGGAAGGTTGCTAGCACTTTGGAAGACAAGAGTAGAATTCAAAATGACTTTGACAAATTGGAGTATTCATCTGAAATTAACAAATGCAAAATACTACACATAGGAAGGAAAAATCAAATGCACAACTACAAAATGTGGAATAAATGGCTAGGCATTGATACTGCTGAAAAGGAACCGGGGGTTATAGAGGGTCACATATATGATCCAGGAACATGATGCACTTGCTAAAAAAGCTGGTATCGTTCCAGGGTGTATTAAAAGTCACAGAAGATATAAGTCTAGTTATAGAGGGCTAGCTCTTTAGCTCGACATGTAGCAGCTTAGGTTTTTGGCTCTAGAGGGTCCCCAATTCAATTCCTGCTGTATCAGGCAAGACAGCAACCATCACACAACCACACTACTTGCACATCCCTAGGACTAGCTTTGTCATTAAAATAAAATGTTGTGTCTGGCAAAGCTTCAATTTCCACTCAGTTGCATGCTGGGTAGATAGGAGATTAATAAAGCCTGGTCTACATCGCTGGGAAAATTCGGCAGCAATCGACAGTAGTCACACAAGCTACACAGAGTAGCTTGTGTAACCCCCATCAACTTCTTAATTCCCCTTCAGCACAGTGTTTTCATTGCGCTGCACCACTTGAGGGGATAGTTTTACTAAGCTGATTTCTGGATCGACTTAGCATGTCCTAAACGACTGCTAAATTGATCTGGAAAGATTGATCTGATGGTGGCAACTTTGCTGCCATCAGTGTAGACATGGCTGGAGCCATCACAGAAAATACTCTGTGATAGATATAGACACCTATCTGCTAGGGCAGTGGTTAAAGTATAATTTGGCGGGCCCCGGAACCCTCCTAATCTCTGGGTCCCCTTCCCATATCGTCCAGGCCCCCTTCATGCATGTGTGGACCTCAGCCCACGTTGGCATTTGCAACCACTTCTCAGTACCATATACATCGGTTATCGCTCCATAAAAATACTGGCCTCGCACGCTGCCCCTTCCACCCTTCTGCACTTCCCTGACCTCAATCCCGGCCTCATGCTCTGCCCCTGCGACCTCCCACCCCCGATCCTGGCCTCACACACTCCCCCTCCCTCCGATCCTGGTCTCATACACTGCCCCCTCCACCCTCATCCCCATCCCCACCCCAGCCTCACACACT
>ML685863.1:5281645-5293914 GCA_007922175.1 Pelusios castaneus | reverse complement strand
GCCCCCTCCACCCTCATCCCCATCCCCACCCCAGCCTCACACACTGCACCTCCCCCCCGATCCCAGCCTCACACACTGCCACCTCCACTTCCTATCCCCATCCCAGCCTCACACCCCCCCCCTTGAAGGGCTGGCCTGGCCTGGCCCCCATCACTTACTGTCCTCTGCTGCAGCTGGGACCCAAGCCCCTGGCTGGAGCTGGGGAGCCTCATCCCCCCCTCACCTGGCAGGGGTGCGGGTGAGGATGTTGAGGGGTCCCCTTGATCAGACCCACATAGTTTCCCTCACTTTCCTTTCCTGCAGGGGCTCCAGTGCTGTGCTGCAGTTAAATGCTCCCTCCTGTCCTAGTGCTGGAAGGATTCCCTGTCTATGTAGGCTGAGCAGCCCAGCACACACACAGAGAGAACCCCCCCAGCACTAGGAGCCAGGAGGCAGTTCCCAACTGGCTCAGCCTGAGGCTGTTTCTCCGTGAAGGAGCAGCCCAGCCTGGCTGCAGCTCCCAGGCCAGGGCAGAGCGGAACGTGCGTTCCCCCTGCTTTCTTCTATTTTTAGGGCCCCCGGAACACTGACCCCTCGAATTTGTGGGCCCCAGAACGCCGTTCCTGTGCGTTCCGGCCTACTTTAACCCCTGTGCTAGGGATGTGGTCTGAAATAGAATCATAGAATCATAGGGTTGGAAGGGACTTCACGAGGTCATCTAGTCCAACCCCCTGCTAAAAGCAGGACTACTCCCACTAAATCATCCCCTCAAGGGTATTGTCTAACCAGACCTTAAATTTCTCCAAAGACGGAGATTCCACCACCTCCCTAGGTAACCCATTCCAATGCTTCACCACCCTCCTAGTGAGAAAGTTTTTCCTAATATCCAACCTTGACCTCCCCACCTGCAACTTGAAACCATTGCTCCTTGTTCTGTCCTCTGTTACTAGTGAGAATAGCCTAGCTCCCTCCTCTTTGGAGCACCCCTTCAAGTAGTTGAAGGTTGCTATCAAATCCCCCCTCAGTCTTCTCTTCTGCAGACTAAATAAGCCTAGTTCCTTCAGTCTTTCCTCGTACTTTATGTGTCCCAGCCCCCTAATCATTTTCGTTGCCCTCTGCTGGACTCTTTCTAATTTGTCCACATCTTTTCTGTAGTGGGGAGCCCAAAACTGGACAAAAAATTCCAGATGCAGCCTCACCAGTGCCGATCTGCTGGCAATGCTCCTACTGATGCAGCCCAATATGCCATTGGCCTTTTTGACAACAAGGGCACACTGTTGACTCATATCCAGCTTCCCGTCCACCATAACTCCCAGGTCCTTTTCTACAGCGCTGCTACTTAGCCGATTTGTCCCCAGCCTGTAGCAGTACATGGGATTTTTCCATACTAAGTGTTGGACTTTGCATTTGTCCTTCTTGAACCGCATGAGATTTCTTTTGGCCCAGTGCTCCAATTTGTCTAAGTGTCCCTGAATCCTGTCACTCCAGCTTGGTGTCATCTGCGAACTTACTGAGCATGCAATCAATCCCATCATCCAGATCATTAATGAAGATGGTGAACAGAACCGGCCCCAGGACTGACCCCTGGGGCACTCCACTCTTTCCACTTGTTTTCAATTACTCCCTCTCCAAACAACCAGCTTATTAGTCTTCCCATGTTTTTAAAATGTAGTATGTCTTTTAAGACAACATTTATCACTTACAATATTTTCTTTTGCAATACTGTCCACTACAGTAGTTTTACATTTCCTGGGGGGTTCAGTTATACTCATTAGTGTATACTGACTGCTATTTTTACTGCTAATTGAAAATCGGGCTTCTCTGTGTAGAGACAAAAGGATAAGGATTTCATAGGAGCCCTTGCTGCCCCAGAACAGTGAGTGGCAGGAAAGCGCAGATGACAACAGCATCTGCAAGTTAGAAATGTGCAGATCAGGTAGATTGTGTAATATGCTGATCTGTAAACAAGTGAGAGGTGCACTTGAATTTGCTCCTTCCAGATGCGTCTGAATTAAAATCTAGCCAATGTTTAGAGCATCAAATATAGCTGCAACTTTGTGGTCGAAAGGCAGACTGTCCCAGAAGGCTTAAGAAGCTGATAGCATCTTGGCCTGGCTGGTATATGAACTGCATTTTTGCCTTGAGGTAAGATATCTTATTTGTCTCCAGGAACAGAAACTAATTATAAAGGTAAGAGAGAAGATCCTGACACTATTGAAATCAATATGGATTCTGCCATTAATTTCAATGCAGACAGGATTTCATCCAAAAATTCCATCCCTCCAATGATGCATCACCTATTTTGCTACTAGTCGCCCTCATGGTTCTTGATGTACACTTAAAATCACAACATTCTGGTTGCCATCTCACCTTCCTCCGTTCTCTTCAAATCCAACCTGATTTTGAGCTATTTTGATAACCTTTCCTATCCAAAACCTTGTAATGCCAGCTGTCAAATGACACCAAACACAATTCTATTACCTTAGAAGGTCAAGAGAAAATTATAGGCTGCTAACACATAAGAATTGAAGGCAGTGGGCAACAAGAACCATATTAAAGTCTCAGTCATCTAATTTATTAGTCATAGGGTTATATTTCCATGTGTTATTGAATATTAACTTCACAGGTGCTCTATAAAACAAAGTATTTTTATACTTGTACCTCAGGCTATGATTCCCTTTCTTGACACAGTCTGAAAGGCCAACTGAACCCCAAGTTGCTGCTGTTACTGCAATCATTTCCTATTACCACGTTCCAGAAGGACTACTGCAACCCCTCGAACACAGAGATGGTCACTCCTAGTGATGTTAGCCAAGGACTCAAACAGGTCTCAGGCTTTGTCTGACCTACCAGATGATCAAATATATATTTTTAATTTTGTGAAATTCCTGAAGTTTTATAAAGTTAACACTCAAAACTGAAAGGGATTGGGAAAAAAAATTTCGGAGGCATCAGTATATTAAGGTCTAATGTTTCTTGACTTGCCAAGGCAGAAGCACAACTTAGTGGGTCAGTATAAATGCTTTCAGGGCTAGTAATTTCTTTAAGCAGCAGTTTGGAAGCAGTGATCAGAAAGAAACTTTTTCAGCAGCAGTTCCCGTCAGCACCCACTCACCTGCATTGAGGAGCAGGAATGAAAGTGGGGGACCAGAAAAGGATGGTTCATGTCTGCTTGCTCTCTGTTTTTCTACTCCTTTCTGTTTCATTCACAATGGCTATCTCTACACTAGAAAAGTTAAGTCGACTTTGTTAAGTCGGCTTAATCAAGTTGCCTAGTGCCTGCTTTCTCTGATTGTTGCCCATCCCCTCCTGGCAGTATCTCCATTCTTCTGGCTGTGACAACTTCCCCCTCATTGGTCAAAGGGTTCTAGTTCTTAGTTCTTCATCAGAGCTTATGCTGACAGTTTTGGCACCTGTGATGCATATTCCTGTGTGCCAAAAAAGCTCACAAGGAGTCTGAACTAGAAGAAACAGCCTAATGTAGTAGTCTTAGCTGTTTTCACAGTTACCATTACTTTCCCCCTTACTCTATGGGTGTGCTGGGGAGGAGGTCTGGGTGGTCATACTCCCATTTGTGTGCCAATTCATTGAATTCTTCTGAGGCTCTTCTTTCTGGATTGGATTTTATGTTCTTGTCTTTGCATAGCTGTACAAAAGTTACCAGTTTTCTTTCATAGTCTCATTCAACTTTGCTCCATTCATCTACAATGAGGATATCATCTACAATTATTTTCACCCCAGGCAGTCCTTCCAGGATTATGTGCCAAAATTTATTCCTCACACCAGAGAGCATAAAGATTCTGGCTTAGAAAAGTTCTGGCAAATTGTTATCAATTACAGCAGTGGATAGTGACATATTTTCTAATAGCTGGCTCAGTGACCTCAGGTCTATGCAGATTTTTAATTTGCTTCATAGTTTTTTCCATCACCATGCTGTTTACCCAGGCTATACTGGCCACTCCAGGTGTTACAATACCTGTGCACTGCAGACTTTCAAGATTCTTCCATCCTAAATTACTTAGTGCCACTGGAATTTACCTTCATAGTAAGGTCTTAAGTTCCACTCTGGGGCGGTCTTCTAATTCCAGTTTTCCTTCGAAGTACCCATTACCTTTGGCTATGTCTACACTGGCAAGTTAGTTCAGATTAGGGAAGCTTAATTCGAACTAACTAAAGCCATGGCTACACTAGGCTTTAGTTAGTTCGAATTAAGGCTTCCTTAATTCGAACTAATACATTCGAATAGGATATTCGAACTAAGGGGTTAATTCGAACTAACTAGTTCGAATTAACCAATGTGGCCATGTTAATTCAAACTAATTTCTTAGTTTGAATTAACCGGCCATTGAATGGGGATCGCTAATTCGAACTAAGCAAGTGCTTGCTTAGTTCGAACTAACATTCCAGTGTGGCCATGCTAGTTCGAATTAAGCTAATTCGAACTAATTTTAGCAAGTGTAGACATAGCCTTTGAAAATTGCTTTTAAAATTGTCTCCATTATCAAAGGGCCTCCTTCTTCTTCTTGCATTGCAGCTATAAAATTCTATCACTGCACCCTGACCAGATCCCTGGCTTGTATGGCTGTATTCCCACAAGGGGTCTGTGGTACGCACCATCCACTGACACAAACTTCATTTGGTACTGTTATTTTTTGGTTTAGATATATCATTAATTATAGAAGGTCATATTTTCCTATGGACTGAATTACACTCTCATTGTACATTATTAGATTGCATCTACTCTTTGTAATGGATGTGTCAGAGCCCAATTCACCCTGAGGAGTCCCCGATGTCCAGCTGAAATCAAGCATAGTGTTCCCCTATTGCCACTGCTGCATGCATAGTGGTTGGTTTTATCCTTTCTTGTATTCCTGCCCTGATAGCCTGAGCCTGATGATATACTCTCTGACTCAAGGAAAGAGTCAAGATGTCATCAGCACTGACTGATGTGCCCTCCCCTTCTTGGACTCAGTTTGACAATCTTTCTGAGACCTTCCTCTGCTCTTGAACACACTGCTAAAATGACTCAACTTGCCGCATTCCTTGCAGTGCTGTTCTATTGTGGGGCACTTCTCCTTTATTCACGCATGCTGTCTCCCACCAGTGGGACATTAACACACCTGTGACTTAGTGTCATGACCCACAACCCTCACTATGGGCATGGAACCCTGGCCACCTGATCTCCTTTGCTCTTGTCTCTCTGTATGTACTTCTGAGGGGTTTGTACCTCTTTGGGCTTTCATCCTTTCTCTTAAGGCTTCCACTGCAAGCCTAATGTCTAAGTATCTGTCTAATCTGAGATGCATTCCCAGAGCAGCCACTCCTGCCGATCCCAAGAGCTGCAGACTATCCTGTCACAAATCAAAGAGTCTGTCAAGTCCTCCAAATTGCATGCATCAGCCAAGTGTGCATAAGGCAGTAACATACTCTATCCCTTCCCCTTCAGATTGGTCTCTAGTGAAAAACCTGTGTGACTCCAGGTTCTTTTTGCTTTGGGTAGCATCAGGTCCCCAGGAATCCTAGTTCTGCTGTGAGGTTTGAGGCAGTGGTGAGTTTCAGAGCGATGCAGACCTTTCTGCATTATTCTCCAATAAGGCAAAGTAACAGTTTTGCTTTCCTGATATTGTCTTTGTGCATGGCCAGGTCTGTGTACAGCTCCAACTTCTCCTTCCACCAGATCTATCACTGGGTTAGGTTTGTGCCTGCAAAATCCAAGGGTCTCAGGGGGCTCACACCAAGTTCCTTGGCTCGCTCCTACCAGCTGCTGCACTGCAGAGAACTCACCGCTCAGACACTGCCACCGTGTTTCATTTGCAAAGTGTGAAGCTGAATGCAATGTAGGCTGAATGAGCAAAACATGATTAAACTCTGTGCACTGCTGTGTCCACATGGCTGTTGTTTCCAGCCTAAGCTACATTTCCTCTTCCACTGGTGTCTCTTCAATAACAGTAACTCCACGGAACATGGACTCTCTGACTCCAGTTCCACTGATCATGAATGATACACCGATGGCCTAATGTCATGACCTGCATGCCTCAGACCTGGGTCCACAGGTACAGCCATGCTTCAACCCTCCATTTGGCAGCCTGCTGGCAACTTCAGAGCCAGGATCAATGAATCTCATCCCCCATCTGAAGCTCTGCCCCAACATCTTACTGGTGGAGTCTCAGAAAAGCCAATTGGTCCTCTGACCCTACTTAAGCCAACACCACAAACAGGAAGCTGTCTAAATCATTTGGATCCACACTGCTCTGGACTGCATATCTTGTGCTTCCCATTCCCCTGGCTTGACTTCCCAGCACCCGAACTGGCTTCTCTCCTGACCTGTGACTTGTAGTTCTGTTACCCCAAACGGTACCCCAAGGGGTAGGTTTGCATTTAGATTCACCAGATGCAGTCAGAGACCATTTAAAATATTTATTGAATGCCAGGATGAGTAAATAAATCCTTAACCAAGCAAAGACCACTATGGAGAGCAGCTTACGTCCCTTCAGCAGTCAGGGACCCCCCCTGGATGACTTCGGACAACCCCGAGGAAGGTTCCAAGGCACCTCGTTTTCACAGCAAAGATTGCTGCCTTGGCCCTTCAGTGAAGTCCAGAGATTCCCAGGGGCTATGCTAACATATAGCATCTCAGGAGAAGGTGGGGTGATCAAGCCCGCTTTCCCTTCACACGCTCAGGTCCAAGGCCAAGGTAGCTTGAAGGAACAGATAAAAGAAGTACATCACAGACTTGCAAAACAGCCAAAAACAGCAAAACACCTTATATCAGGCCCCAGCCGATTCACACAGGAGACTGGCTCCAGCTGATGCTTTGGGCATGAAGCCCAGCATCAGTTCACAGATTGCTCATGCGGGGTGAGGGGAGATGTGGGTGGCACTACCTGTCTGTCACAAATCTTCTGCTTTAGCCCTACAAGTTCTGATCTCCAATTTATCTCCTCCCTCTGACCCACTGGTATCCTGATATGGCCGGACTTTCCATACCTGCCTGTGAGCTACAGGCTCTGATCACTAGATCTGGCTGCCAATGACTCAGCCTTGACACTTAGCCAGTCTGCCCCTGAATGGCTTAACTACAGATCTGGAATCTGATATTTAGCCTACTGGTTAGGTTCCCCACCTCTCTCCTTCAAAGTTAGCTAGCTTGTTATTGTGTGGGTTGTAAGCATCTGTTATCTCTGTTTTGGGGAATATGCTGTTAGCTTTTAATCAAAACTATGCAAATCATTTTATTATGATTTATAGAATGTTCCTAGCCCATGTCTAGGTGTATATAAATATATGCAATGATGAATAACTATATAATGAACAGAACTAATCAATGACCCACAGTATCCTTGCCTTTGGTAATGACGTGTAACAAATTAGATATGTCAAAGGAATCTGCAAACCTCCAGTGCAGTGTGCAAATGCACACTGTGCAATGCCATATCACAGTAGAGATTTATTTTTTAGCCCCAACTGGCCATCAGCATATGCCCTGACTGATAACCCATGAAATGTTTTTTATCGCACAGTAATGGTCTTGCTATGCTGTGATTCATACTCCTGTACAAACCGTATTTCATGAGATGCTTCCTGGAGATTCTATCTAAATCTAGTTTAGTGTAAAAATCAGGTCAGTGGGAAATTTACTGTGGTTGACTGGTGTGAGCATAGGATGAGTTCTTGAACAGATCCAAAGGTTCAGTGACCATCATAAATTAAAATGAAGTCACACAGGTGCTGCCAAAAATGCTCTCAATCTTAGAGACACTAGTTAATTAGCAGGACATCCTGCTACTGTATGCAAGGTTTAAAAAGCGAGAGAGAGCAAATGCCATCTGATTACCGAGTACAAAAGGAAAGAAATTATGCTGCTGCAATCATCCACAGGAACGTGCTCTTTGACATTAGTAAGACTGCTATGGTCTCCAAAGGTGACTGTGCTCAGCAACTGTCAGGAGTAAGGCCCTCCGGTGTGCCTGCTCAGCCTCCTGACAGCCTAACAAATCAGTGTAGCTGCCTGATGGGTACTGACAGTCAATTCATCCCTATCTATTACTCTCCCAAGCTAGCCCTGGCAGAAAAGAAATTACAATACTGTATACAGGACAAGGAACTCTCACCTATCAAAGCAGCATTTGAGGAATGATGAATGATGTCCCCTGCTAGAGAGGGCCAGGTTCCCCATCCATGTGTAAGGACATCACAAGAATCTGGAGAATCTTCAAATGGCCAGACACCTCAACCAACGGCTGATCTGCAGGTCTCTCATCTTCTCCTGGATTGATTTCATAGACACCTCTCACCCAGGAGTGAGACCCTCATAAGGGCAAGTATGAGAAACGAGATGAGAAAATTCCATCTGTGATTCTAAAGGCACAGTAGGCCACAGTTGAATGGAGTTAATTTGTGCCTTGTCACTCGCCGACCCCTACATTACTCAGCTCCACCAGACTTTAGAGAACATGAATGCCTCACCGGCCCCTGAGTTCAGATTCCAAGGTGGGGTTCTCTACTATGAGGATCATATCTACATCCCAGAAAGGCAACACAAGCTGCAGCTTCTTAAGTTATGTCACAATGGACAGGGCACTTCAGCTCTATCAAGACCTGGAGCCTAATTGCAAGGAGTTTCTGGTGGCCAGGCTTCTACATCACAGTCAAGAGATGCATAAGATCCTGCACCCTGTGTGTCCAGACTTGTTTCCCCACTCAAAATCTCTCTGCCTTTTCTTGCCCATCCCCCTCCCACCTCAATCATGGCTATCATCTTCCTCAACTTTATTGTGGAGCTAACTCCTTCCAAGGGACATACAATGATCCTGGTCATGGTGAAACTCTTAACCAAAATGGCACACTTTGTCCCCTGCTGGGACATCCCTACGGCCAGGAAACATCTCACCTTTTCCTGGAGAACATCTTTTGTCTCCACTGATTGCCCTCAGGCATCACGTCAGACCATGGTTCTCATTTTGTTTCTCAGTTCTAGAAGCAATTTCTAAAACTTCTAGAGATTGAGCCCCTCCCCTCATCTACCTACCATCCACACACTAATAGACAGATGGAGTGAGTCAACCAGATTTTCAAACAATATCTGCACTGCTTCTTGAACTATCAATAGGACAATTGGTTGTCTCTGCTGCTTTCATATGCCAAATATGTTTACAGTCATGCCACACATGCCTCCACGCAGCAATGCTCTAAAAAAAGAAAAACAAAAACACATATCTACAGTTTTCATCCCACTTCTGTTCAGAAAGCTCCACAAATTCCCCAGTGTCTCTTGTCACCTACCCACCTCCACCAATACATGAGGAACTGAAAGAACTTACAAGCAGCTAAGTAATCATATAAACATCACTCTGACATCACACCCCTGTCCTTGCCACAGGAGGTGAGGTCTGGCTGTTCACCCACAATCAATTTGTCCCTCGCCCAGACTGGACCACCAACACCTGGGCCTTTCAAGACTGAGGCATAGCTGCATAGATCAACATGGTAACATGAAAATTGCAGTGACACACGCCCCTAAAGATCCATCCCAAATTGCATGTCTCCCTTCTAAAGCTGCACACGAGGAACCCCTTCCCGTACCACTCTAGCCCTCTGTCTCCACTTATAACAGTCAAAGTGCACTACAAGTACATAGTTCAGCAAATCCTCAACTGCTGATGATCTAGATCCTAGAGGACAACTCAAATAATTGTTGGACTGGGAAGGTTATAGCTCAGCTGAACTAACCAGGACCTGGCAAATCACATCCATGCACAGGATGTGTTGTGGGCCTTCCACAGAAACCAGGCCCAGGAGTACCTGGAAGGGGAGGCTGGTTTACTTCAGGTGTAAGGCCCTGCATCTGTGCTTGCTCAGTCTCCTGATAACCTAACAAATCAGGTAGGCTGCCAGATGGATTGCTGTTCCCCAGCTCTACTCCCAGCTTTGTTCCAATACTACCCCAGATTTGCTCTTCCCTTGGAACCAGCCCTGATCTTGCCTTTTCTGACTCCAGGTAATCTGATTCTGAGCCTTGGATCTGGTTCCACATTTTGACTCTGTTTAGGCCTTTGGCACTGGCATTCAGACTCCAACCACTAGGCCTGTCTCCTGCTCTGATCTGATCCTCTGACAGAAAACCTATTCAGTGGATCCTATAAACAGTGAAATATTTTGCGGCTACTTATTAATTGCTACAGAATGAATTGGGCTACCAACTAAGAGTGTTTCTCACATCTGTAAGTTATAAGCTATGCTTACTTTAGCCAGATGTGGGGGAAATCTCTTATTAAGAAGACTTTTTATTGGGTTTTTTTTCCTATTGGGTTTTTTTTTTTCTGAACTTTATAATTTGGGCTCAAACTACTAGCAAAATTCTGTGAAGAAGAATCTTGGTTTTGTCTATATTAAGGGCCAAATTCTCCCTTGTTGTAGAATCATAGGCTATGTCTACACTGGCAAGTTAGTTCGAATTAAGGAGGCTTAATTCGAACTAACTGAAGCCATGGCTACACTAGGCTTTAGTTAGTTCGAGTTAAGGGCTTCCTTAATTCGAACTAATAAGTTTGAATAGGGTATTCGAACTAAGGGGTTAATTTGAACTAACTAGTTCAAATTAACCAATGTGGCCATGTTAATTCGAACTAATTTCTTAGTTCGAATTAACCAGCCATTGAAATGAATGGGGATCGCTAATTCGAACTAAGCAAGTGCTTGCTTAGGTCGAACTAACATTCCAGTGTGACCATGCTAGTTCAAATTAAGCTAATTCAAACTAACTAAAATTAGTTCGAATTAGTTAGTTCAAACTAACTATTTTGAACTAATTTTAGCAAGTGTAGACATAGCCATAGACATTTCCAGAGGGGGGGGGAAACTTATCAGGTCATCCAACCCATCTCTTAACCAATACAGAGTAGAATTTGGCTCAGTGAGTTCCATTGGACCAATAAGTTGCACCTTCAATGGTCCAAGTCAGCTATGGGTGACTGAGAATAATCTTAGGGTTTGTCTACACAACACAAACAAAGTATGCCTGAGGGGTGTGATTTGTAAAGTGTTCTAATATGCTGCATTCTAACTACCTCAAGCAGACCTTGATGGTTCATTCTAAAAGGTACCTAGTTTGTGCTAATATGGCTATGTTTCAGCAACACATTAGAGTATTTTATAAATCACACCACTCTAGTGTGCTTTGCTGGTGCCATATTGACAAGCCTTAGATTCATTCCACTTACATCAGGTCTTTTCACCAAACACAGATGGCTATTCTATCTATGTTGTCATTTCTAAAACTTGGGAGTACCTCAGGATCCTTTTAAATGACCTCCACTATTGCACTGCAAAGTTTTGAAACCAATAACAGAGAGTCTTCATTTATAGAGAATGTAGAATTCCAAGGTGCGATCTTTCCTATTCATTTCAATGGGTACTAACTCAAATGTTGAGGGTATATTAAATGCCAGCCTTGTTAACAATTTCACTGCTCATCAAAGCATGTAAAAAAGAGGAGGGATTATGCTGATATCAAGATCTATACCAGTGTTTCCCAAAGTCTGGACCTGCCCCTGGGGTGCGTGAAGGACTAGCGGAGGGGGCAAGAGCTCAACATGATTAGATTAAGATGGGTAGGTGTGATGATTCCTGTGGTATGCAGGGTTATGAGGGATCTCGTTACCATTTGCCCTTTACATGAGGAAACCTTTTCTGTGCCTTCTCTGCGTCAGTTCCCCAACTCTACCAGCCTTGTTCTCACCAATGGGAGTGCCCTACTATACTGACATCATAATTCCACCTACAAGAGAGATATAGGGCTTATGCGGGTGTAGTTAGGGCAACACAGTGTCCATGTAGACACTGCAGGCTACTTATGTCAGCTGCTGGCTGTCATTCTTGTTAATTAAATGGCTCCACGCTTGACAAAACATCTGCGTTGCGGGGTGGGAGCCTGGCTTCATGGAGGCTCTTAGCTCCTTGTTGGGAGCCCTGCTGCACAGATGCTCGCAGCTCTGAGGCTGTCTACACTGGGTAATTTAAGTCGACTTTAACTAAGTCGACTTAGTGCGTCTACACTTAAAAATAAAGTTGACTTAAAGGGGAACTTTAAAAGTCGACCTAGAGCGTCCACACTGGATGCCTAGGTTGACTTTGTGGGGCTTAGGGGGACCTAGGGCAGGTCCATGGGGGCAGGGGGGGCATCCCTTGCCCAGTGCCAGGGGGCTCAGCCTTTGCCCCATTGTACCCAGGTACAATAGGGGAAAGGGGGACAGGGACCCTGGCAGGGCATAGGGGCAGGGTGGGCAGGCTCT
>ML685863.1:5252153-5281545 GCA_007922175.1 Pelusios castaneus | reverse complement strand
GCATTGGTGTAGCCCTGGGGTAGCCCTAAGTCGACTTAGGGCTACACTATGGCTACACTGGCTTAAGTCGACTCTAGGGAGTCAACTTAAGCCTTAGGTCTACTAAGAAGGTGGTTTAATAAAGTCGACCTAAATTTAATTAAGTCAACTTTATTTTCCTTAAGTCGACTTAAGGAAACTGTAGTGTAGACACAGGGTAAATTAAGTTGACTTAAGCAAGCTTAATTTACCAATGTAGACGCAGCCTGAGCGTGGGGACTCAAGAGCCTGGGGAGAAGGGAGCTGGGGTGGGGGGAGGAGCAACTGAACTTAACATAGATCAACCTAAATCTGTAGTGTAGATATGCCTTTTGGTAACCAGCCCCAAGTCACTCACCTTAAGAACATAATTTTCAGCCTGCGTACATAACTTCTCACATATTATTTGCACGTATATTTCACAATGATTATGATGACCAGCATGACGTGGGCTTTCAGTAAAGACCTGACATGACACTCTCTGCTGAGCCAGTATGTTGATACCAGATCCAGGGGATCCTTGCACCAAGAGGTCTCTGGATCACAACAGGCCTTGAACAATGCATGGGAGATGAAAAAGAGAGTAAGGTTGATTTCATTTTCCCAGAAAGTTTGGGAAATTATACAGCATATGACAACTAAGATGCCCTCATCCTGCCCTGGTCACCTCAGTGCCATTAATTACAAATTAAACTCTGCATCTAATGAAGTGGGTTGGAGCCCAGGAAAGCTTATGTACGAAGAAATTTGTTAGTCTTTAAGGTGCCACAGGACTCTCATTGTTTTTATTCCCATACAATATGCCTACCATTCTATATCATCAATGCCAATATGGTCATCATCCCAAGGTCTGACATGCTACTAGAGCTGGCTGTATTTTAAAGAAACCCTGTTAAAGGCACAGGAAGATAACATTCCGATGTGCAGAAAGAACAGCAAAGGTGGAAGGCGCCTAGCGTGGCTTAGCAGAGAACTCTGCAGTGAGGTGAAACATAAAAGGGAAGCTTACAAGAAGTGGAAACTTGGACAGATGACAAGGGAGATGTATAAAGATATTGCTCGGGACTGCAGGGATAAAATCAGAAAGGCCAAAGGGCAATTGGAGTTGCAGTTAGCAAGGGATGTGAAGGATAACAGAAAGGGAAGAAACAAGTAAGTCAGTAACAAGAAGAGGATCAGGGATGGTGTAGGTCCCTTACTGAATGGGGCCAGTATCCTCGTGGTGGATGATGCGGAAAAGGCTGAAGTCCTCAATGTTTTTTTTACTTCAGTCTTCACAGGGAGGGCCAGCTCCCAGGCTACTACACTGGGTAATGCAGAATGGAGAGAAGAAGAGTGGCCCTTGGTGATGGAAGGTCAGGTTAGGGACTACTTAAAGAAGTTGGATGCATACAAGTCTATGGGGCCGGATGAACTGCATCCGAGGGTGCTGAGGGAGTTGGCTGAAGTGATTGCAGAGCCGCTGGCCATTATCTTTGAAAACTCATGGCGAATGGGGGAGGTCCCGGAGGATTGGAAAAAGGCAAATATAGTACCTATCTTCAAGAAAGGGAAAAAGGAGGATCCAGGGAACTACAGACTGGTCAGCCTCACCTCTGTCCCTGGAAAAATCCTGGAGCAGGTCCTCAAAGAATCCATCCTGAAACACTTGGAGGAAAATAGAGTGATCAGGAATAGTCAGCATGGATTCACCAAGGGCAAATCGTGCCTGACCAACCTGATTTCCTTCTGTGATGAGATGACTGGATTTGTGGATGCAGGAAGAGCCGTTGACTTGGTATAGCTTTACTTTAGCAAGGCTTTTGATATGGTTTCCCACAGCATTCTCGTTGGCAAGTTAAGGAAGTATGGTTTGGACGAGTGGACCGTACCATAAGATGGATAGAAAACTGGCTAGATCAACGGGCTCAGCGGGTAGGAATCAATGGTTCAATGTCTAGTTGGCAACCGGTAATGAGTGGAGTGCCCCAGGGGTCAGTCCTGGGGCCAGTTCTGTTTAACGTTTTCATTAATGATCTTAATGATGGGATAGATTGCGTGCTTAGTAAGTTCGCGGATGACACCAACCTGGGGGGAATGGTAGACACACTGGAGGGCAGGGAGAGGATCCAGGGAGACTTAGACAAACTGGAAAACTGGGCCAAAAGAAATCTCATGAGGTTCAACAAGGAAAAGTGCAAAGTCCTGCACTTAGGATGGAAAAACCTCATGCACTGCTACAGGCTGGGGACCATTCAGCTAAGTAGCAGCACTGTAGAAAAGGACCTGAGGGTTATGGTGGATGGGAAGCTGGATATGAGCCAATAGTGTGCCCTTGTTGCCAAAAAGGCCAATGGCATATTGGGCTGCATCAGTAGGAGTGTTGCCAGCAGACCGAGGGATGTGATAATTCCCCTCTATTTGGCACTGGTCAGGCTGCATCTGGAATACTGTATCCAGTTTTGGGCTCCCCACTACAGAAAGGATGTGGACAAATTAGAAAGAGTCCAGTGGAGGGCAACAAAAATGATTAGGGGGCTGGGGCACATGACGTATGAGGAAAGACTGAAGGAACTAGGCTTATTTAGTCTGCAGAAGAGAAGACTGAGGGGGGATTTGATAGCAACCTTCAACTACTTGAAGGGGTGCTCCAAAGAGGAGGGAGCTAGGCTGTTCTCAGTAATAACAGAGGAGAGAACAAGGAGCAATGGTTTCAAGTTGCAGGTGGGAAGGTCGAGGTTGGATATTAGGAAAAACTTTCTCACTAGGAGGGTGGTGAAGCAGTGGAATGGGTTACCTAGGGAGGTGGTAGAATCTCCGTCTTTGGAGATATTTAAGATCAAGTTAGACGAAACCCTGGCTGGGATGGTTTAGTGGGAGTGGTTCTGCTTTTAGCAGGGGTTGGACTAGATGACCGTATGAGGGCCCTTCCAGCCCTATGATTCTATGATTCATGCCTGGGATTTCTGACTGTCTCCTGAGTTGAAGAGCTAATGAGACTTGGTGAACTAGAACTCCATGTCCCATGGGAACTTAAAGGGAAGAACTGCCCAGAGCATTACCTCTAAGCAGTGGTATGGGTGGTATTCACCTCTATAACCAGAGTAAAGATGATTTTCTGGAATGTATATGCCACAGGATTTTTATCCAAGCCCTTCCACTTAATTAATTACATTCATTAAGGCAAATAATTAGTCAAAATTTGCATTAATTTTCATCCCTATTCATATCTCCTTGCTCAGACTGAGAAGCACCTTCTTCTACAAATTAGACTACTTTGCAATGATTTATACCTGAGCAAGGGTATCTAGATCTGGATGAAAATTCAAGTTGCACTACATAAAGAGTTAAATGCTAACTAACTTTTTGCATTGCAGCTGCATACTTATAACCATGCTTCTGCTACAGATGCCTGTCCTCATGTGTAATCATTCCACAAACATTTTACTGATTGCAGTTATACCAAATATGGCATTGACAGCAAGGTTGTGTTGCATGGTACTCTGCTGAGGGCTATTTCTGTATTACATTTTGCTTTTTCAGCCAAGCTTTAAAACTAATAAAAAAGAATTGTTGTTTATTCCTTTTAGATTACATAAGAATCATATTTTTCCCCTGATTAGAGTAATTTATAAAAATGACTCAAGTTCCAAAGGGGTAGTCATGTTCGTCTAGTTCAGCAAAATAAAAAAGGAGCCTGGTGGCACTTTTAAGCAGCACAAATGGATGGGGAATCTAATTCTATGTATCATCCTATGGTTACAACCTTGAACATGAAAGGATACAAAAATCAGCTAACATTTATACTGTGGTAGTTCCTAGGAGCTCCAATCAAGGACTAGTATCCTAATGTGCTAGGTGCTGTATAAACACAGAACAAAAAGATGGACCCTGTTCTAAAAAGCTCACAAGCTAATTAGTTTTACATGCATTATCAGTGAATCATATATCTAGTATTTAAAACATATATAAATTTGTTAATTAATGTTCCAGAATTGCTGAGTACGACTTACACTATGATTTACACTTCCCAGCATTTATTTTCCTCCCATTCATCTGTACTGTTCCATCTTCAAGCATCTGGCAAAGTGGGATTTTCTCCCATGACAGCTCATGTGATAAATAAATTTGTTAGTCTTTAAGGCTATGTCTATACACTTGGAAATTTAAGTCGATTTTAACTAAGTCGACTTAACTAAGTTGACTTTAAGTCCACACTAGACACCGAGGTCGACTTCTAGGGACTAGGGGGACCTAGGGCAGGTCCACGGGGGCAGGGGGTCACCCCTTGCCCAGTGCCAGGGGGCTCAGCCTTTGCCCCTTTGTACATAGGTACAATGGGGCAAAGGGGGACAGGGACCCTGGCAGGGCATAGGGGCAGGGTGGGCAGGGCTCTACCCTGCCCTGTGGGGGGGGGGGCATTCCAGGCTCCCCCTGTGCCCCCTCCCGGCAGGGAGGGCATTGGTGTAGTCCTGGGGTAGCCCTAAGTCGACTTAGGGGTACCCCACATCTACACTGGCTTAAGTCGACTCTAGGGAGGTTTAATAAAGTCGACTTAATGAAAATTAAGCAAGCTGCTTAAGTCGACTTAAGGAAACTGTAGTGTAGATGTGGGGTAAATTAAGTTGACTTAAGCAAGCTTAAGTCAACTTAATTTTCAAGTGTAGACGCACCCTAAAAGTGCCAGCAGGCTCCTTTTTTATTTTGCTGAACTAGACTAACATGACTACCCCTTTGGAACTTGAAAAAAGAGCCCAGCATTAATGTGTAGATGGCAATAAAAGGTGGCCGTAAAACAGTTTTAGCCCACCGAGTCACCTTTAGTCTATGCATTGTGCTTTTCTGGGATGATGTGTCAACATCCTCCCTATAAAATCACAAAGAGGGAGTATGTAGTAGAAAGTAAGAGCCTAAGACATGAGGCCTAAAATACAGGCCAGGTATGAGGCCCGAGCTAAAATAACTCTTAAATCCTACTCTTATAAAGCAAATTTAGCAGACTGTGAACCTGTGTGCAAATCACAGAAAATGGCAAAAACAGAGCTGGTATTGCAGAAATTCACATACCTAAAGAAATGCTAGGCACAGAAAACCTATCCCATTACAGAACACCTGATTATCAGGAATGGTACAAACTCATTCCTCAAAGATAACAGGCACATACTGCCCCCTCCAAAATCAATATAACAATATAATCAACAGAAATGTTTTAATCAAACCACTCAGTACGAAGTAAAGGATGGTATCTTGCCACATCACAGTGTGGCAACTACACATATCAAAGAGGCAATATAAAAATTGTTTGCATCAGTATATTAAAAAGGATCTCAAAGGAAGTGTCTTTGTCTGTTTGAGTAAAGAACGGAAATTCCTGCCATTTACTGATCCAGTCCATTGTCATGGGAATACATGTATTACATGTACTTGTAGCACAGAGAGCACACTTTTTATCATACCTTATCGACAATAATTATAAAAACCCCCAGTCCTACCCAATGTCAATAAAGCACAAATTAAATGGATTAAGAATTTGCTACCCGATATATCCCCAAAAGTAGTTATCAACGGGGAACTTTCCCTGAATGGGGGCGTTTCTAGTTAGGTTCTGCAGGGAAAAGTACTGGACCCAACATTATTCAACATTTTCATCAATGATCTGGAAATAAATATAAAATGACTATTCATTAAATTTGCAGAGGACACAAAAATTGGAGCAAGAGGAGCAGTGAATGATGAGTTTGGGACAATCCAATAGAATAATCTGGATCACTTAATAAGTGGAGTCTTTTCAAACAAAATGCACTTGAATACCACCAACTGCAAAGTTATACATCTAAGAGAAAGGAATGCAGGTCATGCCTAAAGAATGGAGGAGCATTATCCTGGAAGAAGTGACTTACACTCCATCCAGACAAGCATGAGCTCACAGTGCAACATTGTGCAAAAAGGTGAATGCAATCCAGGGACGAATAAATAGGAGTGTATCAAGTAGTAATGGGTAGGTGATTTTTCCCCTCTGTTCCAAAGGGATAGCCGTATTAGCTGTATATAGAAAAACAACAAAAGTCCTGTGGCACCTGCATAAGCTTTCGTGGGCTGCAACCCATCTGGCGAAGTGCATCTGATGAAGTGGGTTGCAGCCCACAAAAGCTTACACCCAAAGAAATTTGTTAGTCTTTAAGGTGCCACAGGACATCTGTTGCTTTTCCCTCTGTACACAGCATTAGTGAAACTGATACTGGAATACTTTGTACAGTTCCAGTGTCCACATTTTAAATAGGATATTCAGAAATTGATCAGAATGCTGAGAAGAGCCACAAAAATTATCCGAGGGCTGGAGAAAATGCCTTATGGTGAGAGACTTGAAGAGCTCAGTCTCTTAATGTATCCAAAAGATGACTGAAAGGTAACTTAATTACAGTGTTTAAGGACCTTTAGAAGAAGGAAATTCTGGGTCCCAGAGGGTTCTTTAATCTATCAGAGAAAGGCATCATGAGAACCAATGGCTGGAAGCTAAGCCATAAAAATTCAAGTTAAAAATTAGGCTCAAATGTTATACCAATGAAGGTGGTTAACCACTTGAATGAACTACCAAGGATGGATTACCCATCTCTTAATATCTTCAGATCAAAACTGGATGCCTTTCTTAGAGAGATGCTTTAGCCAAACCCAAGGTGTTGGGCTCAATATAGGTGTAATTGGACGAAATGTTCTGAGCTGTGATGTACAGGATGTCAGACTAAATGATCAAATGGTTCCTTCTGTCTTAAACCCTGTGCATCTGTGAAGTATACTGGGCTTAACATACAATATGGTGTTAAATCTCTGTCTCTCTGAGTTGGAGGCTCAAGAACTCAATTGGTCAGCTACAGGAATTCCCAGCTCTTCGTGTCACTGGATTTCTGGGACTGCCCCATTGTGCTAGGCCCTGTATAAACACAAAATAAAACTGCCTGCCCTGACCCAATTTCCTTACCGCCTAAATCTGAGGAAATGCATAATTGGCTTTACACAGGAGAAAGAAGGACTAGGAGGGACGAAGTTAACACAATTCATCATTTTCATGGATTAACTAATGCACATCTTGAGATTTTCCTTCAATTGGATTTGAGGGTTTGGTTCCTGTCTTTTAGGATTTGTTGGTTAACTGGCAACACCTTTGTGGAAGAAATCTTCTGGGGTGTTACAGTTTCATAAATCAGTTTGTAGCCTCTTTAATGCAAGGACTTAAAAGTAATACATTGAAATTGCTAAGCCAATGGATCAGAAATGGCTGCTTGAATTTATCTATCTAATCCCTAAAATCAGTTTTGGATTTGTAAACTTTATTTGATGTGTTATTGCCAGCTGCCTGCATCTTGAAGGAGACACACGGGAGATTGTTCTAAGCTACATTACTCACTTGCAGGCAAATCCAATAAAATATATAGCCAATCCTTTAACACAGCACAATGTGTTTTTGTAAATACACACCAAATGCACTCACAACAACAATAAACCCAGAAAAATAATTAGTCAACTTAACTAACATGCTTGAGTAATTCTTTAATACTCATTTAGAAAACTGCACAGATTAAACTTGTTTAGAAAGAATGAAATCAATCCATAACTCAGACATGCTACTGGTTGATGTTTAAACGAAACAAAATGATTACATCAACTCTAGCTTTTCTAATAGAGCTCAGCCAAAATTATGGACAAATGAAATCTCTTTCACTCACTTGTACTCAGGAATTACTGATATCAGTATTTATATCTTTAAAAAACAACAAATAAACAAACAAAACATGCTTTAATCCAAACCTGCTAATTGTTCATACCAGAAAAAGACAAAATGTGGAAATGGGATTTAGAACATGTCAGCTGACAGAATGTGAATCCTGCCTGAGCCCTCAGTGCAGATTTTCAAAGACTTGTTAGGTTCCTCACTCCTATGAAAAGTAACCCCCCCCTACAAGTCAATGGAAGTTAGGTGTGTAAATGCTATTTGTGCTTTTGGAAATCTCCTCTGAGACATAACGTTTAAAATCACAGCATCTGGTTGTGGTTGATGCACAGTCATGATTTTAAGCACAGCAGCGAACTGTGAACAGTGTATAACATCCTCTTAGTCACCACATGTTTTTAACACAATCTGTGTTCTCAGCCCAGAGAAGCTCAGCTCAGCTAATGTTTTTAAACATGTTCATTAAGGGAACTACAGCTCTGCCTTCCTCTCACTCCAGCTGTGGCCCTGTTTATTCTCAGAAGACTAGGGGCGGAGCATTCCCTATACCAGTGGTTTTCAACCGGTGTCCCACAGCAAACTGGTGTGCCGAGGGAACTGTCCAAGTGTGCTGTGAAATTTGGTACAAAGGTGATGAAAATCAATGTAAAACAAACATTGTTTCATCTTAAACAATATTCTACCCAACCAAAATTACAACTCATAAAACTTGTGAAAATTAATCATCAAATTAAAAGTGAGGTATCGGTCTTTCGATTCTAAAATGTGAACATTCTAAACGCAAATGGCCACATGTTGCTGAAAAAGTTGAGAAACACTGCCCTATGCTTCCTTGAGAGCAGAAACTGCATTCTGTATGGCATATACAGGAGCTATGCTAGAGAACGAGGGGGAACTCCTTGTCGCCCTTACCTTGCTGTGTACTCACCTAATGGTTAGGCACAATCCTGCTCTGAGGGTATTATAAAGAGAGCTTCTGTTCCTTGAGGGAGTATTCATTTCATTTTTAGGTGACTACATTTAGTAATTTTTGAGTTCTATCTAGATATAAAAAAAATCAAGAGTTTGGGGGGCTCTGCCTTTATGTATACTGTAAATACATGACTCATTACATGTATGTATATGATGTAATAGCAACTCTTTATAATGTTACCTAGGGCACTTTAACATAATACTTTTTCAAACACCACTACAATAATGCACGCTAGCGAGATATATATGGACAAATTAATGAGCAACATGTTTGAGGGCTTTACAAATTGCCCCCTTAGTCTCCATTATTGTTCCATGTAGACAAGCCCTTAGATACAAGTAGCTGTCCCTGGTGTTTTTCCAGTGTTTAATGGATAAACACTGATTGACTGACTGATTTAGTGTATGGAACGGGGGAGAATTTATCAGTGTTTATCACTTAAAGCAGCGGTGCTGGAATAGTGGGGATGCCATTGAACCAAACTGTAAACCCAGGGGTTGTGGCAAGCACCGTGAGCACCCCTAGTTCCCACACCTACGGTTAAAGCTGAAAAACAGAAGCCTTAATCATAACTAATCACCACTTTCAGGTAACACTAGAGACCCTGGCCCTGCTTCCTCACTGGCTATTTTAGTATTACACCAGCTGAGCTCCTAGGGTGACCACCTTTTCAAGAGGCGAAAGTGGGACTCCTGCAGAAATGCCACCGTGTCTCCTCTTCTAGTACTATCCAGTGCCCCAACTAGGGGGCAGGGCCTCGGGGGGAAGAGAGGGAGCAGGGCTGGGGCCTCAAGTGAGAGTTAAGGTCCTCTGCAGTCCCCCTCCCACCCCTCCACACACACATACTGAAAAGGTAGGTGCTGTCCCTGAGCCTCGGGCAGACACAGAGCAGCACTGCAGGGAATCTGGGACAAATGCTGTCCTGGAGTCATTCAGCCCAGGATCTGAACTCTGCATTTTGAAACGGTCCTGCCCAACTCAGGATATGGGGTTACCCTAATAGTTCAATGGATTCCATTGGATCAGTGCTACATCAAATCAGGCTCTTCCATCTCTGGGCCATTAATAACTCATTTCTAATACTCTTGATGCTTGGAGATTTTACTTTTAAAAAACCCCCACACAATGCTGCATACTGAAATGTATTTGAGACCAAAATTACCTACACTAGGAAAAGGACTGTATAATCCAACCCTTCCTATGAGATCTTGGACATTTAGACAACTTATCAGCTGTCTCTGCTGCTTGTCTTCATTGCTGAAAGCTGCAAGGAAGTTACAGTGTTTGGCTTTTTTTAAACTTTACCTGAATGTCCTGGCTTTTAAAGGCTATTTTTATAGTTACAAATTTGTAAGGATTTTTACCCTCAAATAAGCACTCTCAGCCTTCACCTCAATTTTTGGTGGAATCTGAGATACAGCTTTTAGTTTGTCACTGATACTGTGCTATAAATATAGCAACATGCACCATATGAAAAATGCTGGGGAAGCAATAAATCCCTTAGCCCAGAGTACTTATTTGAAAGTGAGAGTGTGCAGAGCATGGCAGAGAACAATACAGAGTGACATATACCATGGAATAGCTGCGTCTTTTAGCTACGTTCAGAGAAAAGAGAAGGGACTGGTCAGAGATTACTTTGTGAGGTTGTTTCAGGCCCATTATAGGCAACTATGGAAACAGGTTGTACTATTGCAAACACAGCCTACACGGAGCAGATATTGGAAGTCGAAGATTTGACAGGTTACAGTGACTTTTTAAAAAAAGAAGTGAAATGATCTCCAAGTAGGTTTCAACAGGAAAGTCATGTAGCCCTTTCATGTAGGCTTACATAAATCTCTATGGCTATGTCTACACTTGTAAATTTAGGTCGACTTTAGCTAAGTCGACTTAGTGCATCTACACCTAAATTTAAAGTTGACTTTGGGGGGAACTTACAAAGTTGATCGAGAGTGTCCACACTGGATGCCTAGGTCGACTTCTAGGGGCTAGGGGGACCTAGGGCAGGTCCACGGTGGTGGGGGGGGCACCCCTTGCGCAGTGCCAGGGGGCTCAGCCTTTGCCCCATTGTACATGTGTATAATGGGGCAAAGGGAGACAGGGACCCTGGCAGGGCATAGGAGCAGGGTGGGCAGGGCTCTGCCCTGCCCTGTGGGGGGGCATGCCAGGCTCCCACTGTGTCGTCGTCGTCCCCCCGGCATGGAGGGCAGTGGTGGAGTCCTGGATTAGCCCTAAGTCGACTTAGGGCTACTCCAGGTCTACACTGGCTGAAGTCAATTTGAAAAAGTCGACTTAAGCCTTAGGTCAAATTAAAATGAGGTTTTATAAAGTCGACTTAATTTTCATTAAGTCGATTTAAGCAATTTGCTTAAGTCAACTTAAGGAAACTGTAGTGTAGACGCAGGGTAAATTAAGTCGACTTAAGCAAGCTTAAGTCGACTTAATTTACAAGCCTATTTGAGCTAAAAGACATCGCTCAGAAGAAATGGCCCATGCTTAACAGAAACATCCTTCTAAGCAGACTGATGAGGAAAAACATGATTCGTAGCAGCATCATTTGTGACGGTGTTTAAGAGATTAGCATTTTCCAGCTTCATTTTTACTCAATTTTAAAGTTCCCCTTGCAACAGGAACAACATGCTTAGTGCAAGTGGCCTACCTCTGTATCATATGCACAGAGACTAATTGTTTCAATTATTCCCACTGCTGCTTTTCTTGCCCATTCTCCCACAAAATCACTAGTAATTTTATCAGTTAGGTTCGACTAGAAACACTGCAGACAACAGCTTCTATTATGACAAATCTTATTGCTCAGAGAGGCATTTAAGAAGCTGGTCATTTTCCAGGAACCAATGCTGGTGAGCCCAAGTTGCTTGGCACGTCCTCTGCATTATTTCAGAATGCGTGGAGAGTGCTAGATTTTGTTCTTTAAATTCATAAAGGACTCCTACATACTAACAGACATCTTCTGGCACCTTTTTTCAGAGCTGCTGAGCACACTTCAGATGGAATCGTCAGGGGTCGTCACTTATGGAAATCAGACCCTTAGGCATCATGCCAGCAACTGGAAAGTTATCAGATGATAGCAAATGTATGTCATGTGACTGTACCTTACCCTCTAGTACTAAACACGCCACAATGGCTTAGAATCATAGAACTGGAAGGGAGCATGAGAGGTTATCAAGACCAGTCACCTGCACTCATGGCAGGACCAAGTGCCATCTTAAACCATCCCTGACAGGTGCTTGTCTAACCTGCCCTTAAAAACTTCCAATGATGGAGATTCCACAGCCTCCCTAGTTATTCCAGTGGCTAATCACCCTGACAGTAAAGAGTTTTTTCTTAATGTCCAGCCTAAAACCTCCCCTGTTGTAATTTACGCCATTGTTTCTTGTGCTATCATCAGCAGTTAAGAAAAATAATTTTTCTCCCTCCTCCTTTTAACAACCTTTTAGGTACTTGAAAACTGTTATGTCCCCTTTCAGTCTCCGAGCTTAGCCAAATCGATTAATGAGGCCTGTATTTGTTTGCTGTTAGAGATTAATATAACAAGGCCAAATCCAGAGCTGAATCTAAGGGAGCCAAAATCCGTGTATCCTCTGCAACACCTGAGCATTAGACTTCTGTAGACCGACGCTCATGGAAGTGCAACATACAATCCCTCACACATCATCTCTGGATTTTATCTTGCAGTTAAAGTGTCCTAGTATTTAGCTTTTCCTCCTAAATCAGAGCAGGATTAAAGCAGGGGCTTTAGGGGCTCAGCCCAGGGCCCCTGACGAAGGGGGGCCCTGACCCCGCAGCAGTGGGAGCACCTCCAGCCAGAGCGCTGCCAGCCTGCACTGCACCGGGCTGGCTGGCCCATGTGCTGCGTGCTGTGCCCCAGCACCAGACCTGCCCCAGCGCTGAGTGCCACACTACCCTGCCCCTAGCCCACCATACCAAGGCAGGGGGTGGAGGGTGGCCAGGTCCCCAGGTGCCACGCTGCAGAGGAGCTGCCCTCTGTCACAGCCCAGGCATCCTTTGGCCATTAGCCCCTGCCCTGGAGACAAAGAGGGAGCTATGGGGAACAGAGACTGTCACCTCTTCCCTCCTGCCACTGGGCAGCCCCCACTGCTCCCAACAGTGTGGTAAGGGTGGGAAACGGGCCCACAGACCCACCTTTGGGCTCTGCTGCTGCCACCACCAATGGGAGGAAGTGGGTGAAAGTAGGACATAGGCCAGCAGACACCTTTCCCATGGGGCGCTGCCACCAAAAAAGGGGGCAACACTGTAAATATGGCCCCCAGGCACCAGAGACTCCACTGCCCTGCCCCCAGAGACCTCACAAAATCTGTCAATCCCAGGCCCATGGGGGCATTAATCCGGGCCTATCCTAACTGCTTCCTTGGCACATCCTTACAGCCAGGCCCTCAGCTGGACAGATGGCTGTAGTACCAATGGAGTATCCCTGCAAGGGTGCGTCTACACTTCAAAATTAAGTCGACTTAATTTACTCCACGTCTACACTGGGCTTTCCTTAATTTGATTTAAACTGCTCCTTAAGTCGAATTAAGGAAAAGTTAGTTCTAATGAATAACACCTGATTTCAATTCGAACTAGCGCTTAAGTCAACTTAAGCCAGTGGAGACGCGGCGTAGTGCCTAGTTGGACCTTTTTAAGTCGACTTAAAATGTTAAGTCGACTTAATAAGGCCAAAAAGGGCCACGTCGACACTTAAAAAGTTAAGTCGGCTTAACTTTTCAAGTGTAGACATAGCCCAATAGAGTTATGCCATTTATACCAGACAGTGCTTCCAATGTGATTATTTCAGATTCACACTACTTAACTAAGAGCAGAATTTGTCCCTATCTCCAAAGATTAATATCCTCTCCCACCCATTCCCATCCAAATTCACTTTCTTTTAAAAAATACTACATGATTTATGAAGTAAAAAATGGATCTTAAGAATTTCCAGGAAATAAAACCCTATAATAAACTGGGAGAGGTTGGGGAGGGTAACAATACACCACCACTCATTCAATACTTTTATACATTCATTTTCAACCTATGCCCATTCTGAAAGATCCATCTAAAGATACAGATTGCTCACTAACACACACTTCATTTTAACATGCTTCTGTACTTTTGTTTTCACTTCTTGAACTCCTGTCAAAACAATGCTCAGGTGGACTGCAGGCAGATCAAGAAACATAAAGGAAAATACAGTACCTGCCCCAAATTATTTAAGACAAGACTCAACAAGTTCTTATATCAATAACAAAGGGGGCTGAACTAGGACAGATGACCCTGGCAGTCCTTTCTAACCCTATGATATATGAATTAAATAGAAAAGCAGTGAGGATGAATAAGAAAGACAACAATGTACCATTATAGAAGAAAATCACACGATTACATATGTTAGCTATGGCAGACCTTGATTGTTAAGAACACTAGCAAGGCTGAGATGTACTGGAGAACAGCCAGAAACAAAACACAAAAACAAATCAGTGATTAAATTTCCAAAGAGACTGATTCAAGATCACGTTTTTAATCACATGGCAATCTTCACAAAATAAATAACACTATTAAATAAATAATAATCATGTTACAAATATACTCTCAAATATATAAATAGGCTCTCATTTTAGACAGTGTGACTTTAGTATTGATGCAGGGGTACATGGTGAAGATTTTCAGGAATCACTTCAGAGCCTGCTTACTTTATAGTACTGTTCAGGAAACATGCTTTGCTGGTCACAGCCACTAGTCCCAGGTATATGGAGGAAAGAAACCGTTGTTCTTTCCAATTTGGAGAGAGTGAGACAATTTAAATACTATATCATATGCTGAAGGGCCACAAACTTGCCAGTTAAAGGGCTAATTCTATAGCCCTAACTTAGCCAAAGCCTCCTATTAAGTCAATGAGAGTTCTGCATACCTAGGGATTGAGTGAAAGGACCTCTGGATTTGATCCATGCTAAGAAAGTGGATCCTAGCCCAGCCTAAAAGCAGAATGGGATAATACAAAAGATGGAAGAGTTGGTTGTAGTAGTCTCATCACCATTTGGACCCTTTAGCTTTGATGCTCACATAAATTAGGAAATAAGAGCATCTAGCAATAGTGCATGTAAGCACTGTATTTGCTACTCCATATACCTCTTCAAATGCACCTTATTTTTTACCTGAATCCCATAAGAAGAGACTGAAAATCATGTTTAACTGGGTTATTTTGTGGGGTGGTTCTCTGAGTTGCTTCAATGGTCATGAGAAACTCGAATGGGACCTGTAAACAGAGCTCACTCATCATAATCCAGGCAAGACTTCAGCCCTCATCAGATTCCTTTACAGAAGTTCTCAGTGACTGTTCACTGGGTTTTTATTATAGATGTTCCTATAAACTTGGAAAGTCTCATTCTATAAAAACACAGCCATAAAAAATATAATGGTCTGCAGCCACACGAAGGTGTGACAAAACAAAATGAAAATATGTACAACAGAGAGGAGGACGAGGAAAAAGTTAATCTGTTCTGTAATTGCAGTATGGAATTAAATGTGAAATGCAACCCATTATCCTTGTTCCCACAAATGAAAGAACACCAGGCCCCTTGCTACGTAAATTGTTTGTTGAACACTAACTAGCTGCATAAAAATAAACAAGTATTTTATTGTACCAAAGGCCTACTCTTCATTTTCCTGTTTTACCTCTCTTATGCCTGATATTCATTCTAGCTCTTCAATGGATACTCGAGAACATCTGTGCCACTACAGTGAAAAATCAGAGTGTATGTCTAATACTTCAAGCTCTGGCTAATTACTGATAATGACATGACTAAAAGCATGCACTGGCGTGACCCTGGCTAAATTATTAATCTCTCTGCCTCAGTTTCTCTTCTATAAAATGGGGAAAATAGCATTCCCTACCACACAGGAGTATTGTGGGGTCTCAGATGCAACAGAAATGGAGACCATACACTGCCTAAAATAATAGTCTTCCACCTGTAGCTTGCTAGTTCCAATTTAGCAACATGACTTAAAATTGTTACCATCAGGTAGATGCTTGGGAGCCTATAGTATGTAAAAGGAATTTGGTGGTACTCTTCGGGGTCCAGATTCTGTCTCCCCTTGTCTCACCAAAGAGCACCTTACTTCCTAAGTCGTCAAACTGACTTCAGAGGTCCATGGAAAATGTTGACAAGTTCCACAGGGGTAGCCATTTCCATCTAGTTCAGCAAAACAAACAAGGGCTGCGTCTACACTGGTAAATTAAGTCCACTTAAGCCTGCTTAAGTCGACATAATTTACCCTGCGTCTACACTGCAGTTTCCTTAAGTCTACTTAAGCAGCTTGCTTAAGTCGACTTAAGGAAAATAAAGTTGACAATTAAAATTAAGTCAACTTTCTAACATCACCTTCCTAATCCCTAGAGTCGACTTAAGCCAGTGTAGACGTGGGGTAACCCTAAGTTGACAAAGTCGACTTAGGGCATGTGTCCCTTCTGGCCGGGACCACTCAGGTCCTGGCAAGAAAGGACTGTGGGGCTTGCTTCCTTCTCTCCAGGACCCGCGCTTCAGCTGCTCAGCAGCTGGAGCACGGACCCTGGGGAGAAGGAAGCCCCACGCTCCCCACACTCCCTCCTAGCCGGGACCATGCGGTCCCGATGAGGAAGGAGAGCTGGAGACCCACGCTCCAGCTGCCAGCTGCTCAGCAGCGGGCAGCTAGAGCGGGGATCCCAGCAAGAAGGGACCTTAGGGTTCCCTTCTCGCCGGGACCACTCATGTCCCGGCAAGAAGGAAGCCTTATGGTCCCGACCAGGAGGGAGCGCGGGAGACCGCACTCCCTCCTGGCCGCGACCGCTCGGTCTGGCCAGGAGGAAGCCCGGGGCTCCCTTGGACAGCGCTGGGCTCCAGCTGTCTCTCTAGACAGCTGGAGTGTGGCGCGGGCCCCTGCCGGCTCCAAGTGTCCCTTTAAACAGCTGTGGGAACACTCAGGAAATTTAAGACAAATTAACTAAAGGTTAGCTATTAATGTGCATTAAAGCTTGTTTGGAAACACTCACAAAGTGATCTTCGTGTGCTTTAGCCCTTTGTCCCTCTTTAAGGAGAGCTGAACTAAATCAAACTAAGGTGACTTGGTTATTGTTATAACACAGATGTGCTTGAAGTGATTTCCTGTGCTCATAAAGATAGTCTCTGCCAGGACTGAAAGTCAGCTTTTCCAACTCCCAGGTCTACCCTTTACAAAGAAGCTTATCCCACTCTTGTGCCTGGATTGTTATTCCATGTATTTTTCTGATTTGGACTATAAACTCCTCCAGGACCTCATCTGTTCATATGCTTTGTGAAGTCCTGTGTAGACCTGGAGGGTGCTAGAGCTATCTTAGGGCTCAGCATTGTGGTCTCTCAACTCCCTCCACTCTCCCTCCTCCCTCTCCCCCACCCCAAATATATCTAACCACTCTTGGTGTTACTTCATTGTTGAAAGAACAGGGATTTTTAGCAATGAGCAGTGCTAAGCCCTAGTCAAAGAAAGAATAATGCCCTTGAGTGTGTCAAGCTTTTCTTTCCAAATAATACTTGAACACAGATTAAACTCAGTTGGTTTATGTTTCAAAATTAAGCACTATTTTTCCCGCTCTTTATAGAAGAAATGTCTTGCTGGCAGAAGAACTGTCATTCTATTACTCCCAAATGGAACAGCAAAGTGCCACAAAAATAAAAATTCATGAGCATAAAGTGAAAATGTTTGGTAGCCTGTCTGATGGAAGCAAACGTTAATTATATGAAAATAGTCAAGAAGGCGGTGAATGAATGCAGCACAACCTGTTCCCCATTCCTCCCCTAAGGCCCAACAAAACTGAGCACAGTGGGCCAGCTCCTCAGTTGAGCTAAATCCATGCAGCTCCAGCAGAGGAGCCCCATCAGTTTTGGAAAGGGGGCCTACCCTTACTCCCATCCACCCCCAAAAACCCTGGCATGCAGCACCGTAGTAATTACATTCATTATATTTAATTTACACTCCCCCATTCAGTGTACTGCTTCCTTTTTAGATGTTCACTCCCTCTATGGGAACCGTATGTGACTATTTTTTAATAATAATTCTACTCATTTAGGCATCTTTGGATGGCCTTTTTGAAAGACTGTTTACTTTGTCAGCTGGCAGGCTAAGAAGAAAGAGGTCAGGGACCTGCATGGCAGAGAATGGGGCTTTTTGCCAGCCTCTGGTACTGGTATAGCAGTCTCTAGGATCCAGGTCTAAAGGAATAGGCTATGAGCAGGGCTGGATTAAGGGGACTTGGGGCCCCAGGCAGCCCACCACTGTGGGCCCCCCCAGCCTGGGGCCCCCCTGCCTGGGGCCCCAGCCCCCAACCATGGCAGCCAGCGGGCAGGCCTGTGGTGGGGTGTGTGTGTGGGGGGGGGTCGCTGGAGCCAAAAGCCACTCTCTGTGGCACTCCAGCCCTGGACCACCCCCAGGGGTGGGGTCACTGGTGCACAGTGAGGCTTCTGGTACAACCCTCCAGGGCCATGGGCCCTGAAAAGCCTGAGGGCCCCCTATAGGCCAAGGTTTCAGCCCTAAAGCACCTGCTTTGATCTGGCCCTGGCTATGAGATTTATCTCCTCTCTCAAAGACCCCTAGGATGTTGCCCTTTAATTTACGTTCCTGCCCTGAGATTTCCTTGTCATGATCAAAAAGAGAGAGAGGTGGCTGGCTTTTGTTTTCTTTCCTCCAAATTGCTGCAATACTCAGACTTCCCAATGTTGCCCAGAGCAGAATGAAATTAATTTCCTCATTTAAAAAAGAAAAGAAAAGAAAAGAAAAGAAAGAAATCCCCATTTAACAGGATAACTGAGTGGTGCGTTGGGTAATCAGCTCAGCTCATTTCTCAACATAGAGTGTCTTGTTTTATTAATGTCTTTTTTCTCCTCCAACTCTTACCTGACAGAGGAAATAGTTGCAGTTTCATCTCTCCAGCTTGTTTCAAAAGAGAATAAATCTGTCTGCTTCTTCCTGACAATTGGCTTTTATTGTGTCCTAACAAGTCCACTTGTGGCTAATTGAAGAAGTCATAGACACAGCAATAACCAGTCAGCAAGCACCTCTCAGATGTTATGCTGTAGAATAGGCCTAGGGCATAAATGGGTGTTTTCTTTTCAGCTAGGAGTTCTAAGGAGGAAGGAGATAAGGCTCTAGTAAAATCCTCATGTGCTGAAGTCATGAGTCTGAAAGTGTTCTGAAATATGGAGAACTATCAGTTTCCTCCCATCATTATGAAGGTGTGGTATCGTCAAGAAATCCTTGTCAAAGCTCCTTAGTCCAAGTCATGACCGTGGTAATCTTTGAGTGAGGAACAGAAAGTGCAGGATATGATGAAGTAGTCTGGAACCAAGAGAGGTAGAGGGAACTACTTTATAACAAGTGAAAACTCATTTGTAGTAATGATACCTATGTCCCATCTCTTTCAGCAGAAGCAGTACAGAGGGGTGGGATTGTGGGATTCCCTTGAGAAGGTCCTAACTGAGAGCAGCACCAGATACCCAGCACTAACCTCAATGCTATTCTGAAAAAAATCCACTGTGTCAGTGAAGAAGATTCCCATCCATCCCTGGTAGATCTACAAGGCTGTCATCTGCACCATTTTGGTTTTATTTGTATTGCAGCAGCAAGAAGGAGCCCCAGTCATGGACCTGGATCTGTTGTCCCAGGTGCTGTACAAACACAGACTCAGAAGATTGACCTTAATCCAAAGAGCGTAAGTTATAACTTTCTTCTGGATTTTCATTATGTTTCCCAGTGTGGAGTTCAAATATCAACCAGTCAATATTCTGTGTCAAATGGAAACCAAAGTAAATTCCAAAATTACTTCTTTAAAATAACTAAGGTTATTGAGTGGCAACTGTATTTACCTGTCAGATCATTTCTAAAACCCAAGCATTCAAAAAGAAGAACATGATAGTTAAAGGCACCATAAATCTTATACACCCTACAAAATAAAAACATTCTTACCACATATAAAGTAACGTATCCCGTGTTTTGTGATGAAATATGCATTTCATCCTGTTTAATAAGAATTATTTGTTTCTTTGGAGGGCAATGCATTACTTATGATAACTCCTCTTTAGAACAAAATATGGACATTAGCCTAGAGCAGGATTCTTAACCTGGGGGGCATGACTCCCAGAAAGGTGGCAAACTGCTCTGGGAGAATGGACCTACAAGGGATAGAGGTCCTGGCTGGGATATCCCTATCTGGTAAAGGAGATTAAAACACAGAAAAAGTTGATACCACTGCTCTACTATATTTTTTTAAAAACCTGGGAGATTATAAAAAGTTACTCACCTGGGAACGTGTTTGCAGGACCAGGCCGGTAGCCTGGAAGGCCAAGATCCCTAACATTAATTGATTTCAGTGGAAGTTAAGAGCTTAAATACCTTCAAGGTCTGAACCTTCACTCTTTCAGGCAGCTACCCTGTCTTTCTATGTCTCTGTAGTGCCCAGTGCAAATGGGCCTTGATCCTCTGGGCACTTCTGCAATTCAAGTGATGATAGTGGCTCATAATAATGGGAGTTAGTTACATGAACGAGTAAGAAGAATCAGTTTTCATAAAAGTACAAGGGGCTAAATGAACTATAGCTATTAACAGGGCGTCCCTCGTTGTGTAGTTGTCAGACAACCTGGTATTGGGACAAACATCCTACCAGGTAAACTACTCCTTACTGCATTAATCTGAGAAGATTAGGATTGGAAGGGACCTCAGAAGGTCATCTGGTCCAATCCACTCCTCAAAGCAAACCCCAAATAAACCATCCCAGCCAGGGCTTTGTCAAGTCGGGTCTTAAAAACCTTGAAGGATGGAGATTCCACCACCTACCTAGGTATATAATATTCCATCCGTGATTCTGCCCTCTGCCCAGGGAGGGTTAGTGCACAGCCAAGGACTGAGAGGTGATGGCAGCAAAGCACCAGGCTGCCAGCTGGGACCACACATCAGGCCTGACATTCGCAGGACTGTGGCCAGGACTCCTTGTGGACCCACATGCTTTCATGGCATGAGGCAGCGTGGCTTCAGCCACTTTTTCAAGGCCAATAAATATTGTCTTCCATGAAGACATAATGGCCAGGAAGCCTGCATGATTCCCTTCCTGGACATATCCATGGGTGCATCTATACTTGTAAATTAAGTTGACTTGAGCTTGCTTAAGTTGACTTAATTTACCCTGCGTCTACACTACAGTTTCCTTAAGTCGACTTAAACAAGTTGCTTAAGTTGACTTAAGGAAAATAAAGTCGACAATGAAAATTAAGTCGACTTTATTAAACCTCATTTTACTTCGACTTAAGCCTAAAGTTGACTTTTTAAAGCCCCTCCACCACTGCCCTCCCTGCCAGGGGGGGGAGGAGCACAGGGAGAGCCTGGCATGCCCCCCCACAGGCAGGGCAGCGCCCTGCCCACCCTGCCCCTATGCCCTGTTTTAATGGAATGGGAAGATTTGGAAAACAGCCAGAAAGAACTTCTCCAGGTTTTGAGCCACTTTTAAAAATGTAAGGAGCAGTTCCTTTAAGGGGAATGGGAAAGTGTTTACAGTCATGTGGAAAAATAACCATGGCAAAAGTAGTTCTCTTTGGCTGAAAGAGGCCTGATTAGGATGGTCACATTGTGATCCCTAATAACGAGCTATAAATAAATAAATAAAGTGTAAGGTGAACTGTTTTACAGAAGTAGTAAGTAGCCACAACTGAGGCATTTCACTCAATGGGAACAGAGCACTTCTGAAAGATTTGGCACTAAGTTATTTGTTATTATTTCAAGTGAAGCTAAAATGGAGAGGGGAGAGACCGCGAGGGAAGGGAATGTTTGTGGTTGATCCCAGAGCACAGTCCATTTACTCAGGCCTGGCACTGGGCAGAGGATTTGGCTCTTTGACAGTGTCTGTTAACTAATTATTTGTTCCGGTACAGTGGTGTCTGCTCTTTTCTTTCTCAGATGGATTCTGTGGCCATGAAGTTCCATGTCAGTAAGCAAGGCTGAATTCAAATTGAGGTGGTCATGAGGGCAACATTCTGTGGGGACAGGACAATGGAATCTCTACCCTAGTATATGATTTGCTGTCAAATGTCTACCCATCTGTGAAAAGAGGCAATCGTTAGCATTTCACAGAAACAGATTTACTATCAGCATAAATTTCACAGCAAAGGAATCTTCATAGCCAAAGAAACCTCAAGCCAAGATGATATACATTACAGGGATGTAGGCAGGTCTAATAGTGTGACTGTGTCTGTGCGCGCATGTGTGTCTGTGTGCATGTGTTCGTGCCCAAATGTCAAATAAATTATTATCAAGGCAGCTGCATCATACTAATTTTATCCCAGGTTACACAAAAACATGCTTGCAGTGCATACTATGTTGCAAAGTGTGAAACAGTCTCTTTAACATTAAACTATCATTTGAAACAGAGATGCGATTAATAAGTTATTACATTAATCAGATAGTTACCATAATTATATGAAAATGAAGAACAAACAAAAAGTGAGTAACTACACCATCAGTGATGGTATATATTTACTGTGAGAAGCTTGGTCTGGTGGTCAATGCACGGGACAAGGACTAGCAGACTCTGCCCCCCAGGCTGCACAGATGTCCTGAGTGACCTTGATGAGCTCATTAACTTCTCTGTGCATCAGTCCCCAGTTTCAAAAAATTGAGAACTCTGCCTCACAGGATCTTGAGGGTAAAAACACTACAGTTATGGTATGTGCATTTACTGGGCATTACAACTGCACTAGGAAAAGTCAGCACAAAACAACCTATCAGTAATTTTGTTCATTGAGATAGTCCATGCAGATTTTGCAAAAAGAAAGTTAATCCATGCAGCATTTAGATATATCAAAATGAGGACACCCAGCTGCTAGGTCACTATTTTAAAGAGTGTAGAACTCTATAGAACAGCATTCATCAGGGGTCAGGGCATTTAAATGAAAGCCAAGAGATCTGTGTTCCATTTCCAACTATGCCCCTGAATTGGTGTATGACCTTAGATGAGAAAAACTCCGTGCCTCAGTTTCCCCTCTACAAAGGCAGGTTTCCCATTTTATAAATGCTTGGAGATCTGTAGGTGAAAAGCACTAATTATTATTCAACATTTGATGCTAAACAGGTCTTAAACCCCATACAATCAAATGAGGTTTCTGCTGTCATTAGCCAACAGTTCCAAAGGCCAATGAAAGGTCTATCAGATGTTGAAGATGAGGGTTTGAGTCTTGTCAGGAATGAAAATGATTGCTCTTGAGAAGCTGCTCTGGAGGAGGGAAGGTTCTAGTTCTCAGTGGTATCAACTAAGTATTTCCCAGATGGGGTACGGCAGGCTTCCATTCTCCTGTTCAATGCATGCATAAAGTCACTGAGGAAATCAGACAGAAGCATGGACTGCGGTATCACCTGTATGTTAAAGACAGGAATAAGAGGGCTAGTTATAACCCTCCTCCATAGAGAAAACCTTAGAAATGTAGGGCTGGAAGGGACCTTGAGAAGTCTTCAAGTCGAGTCGCCTGTGCTCAGACAGCGCAAGTAAACCTAGACAAACCTGACAGGTGTTTGTCCATCCTGTTCTTAAAAACCTCTAATGATGGGGATTCCACAAACCTACCTCCTTAGCAGCCTATTCCAGAGCTTAACTACCCTTATAGTTATAAAGTTTTTCCCATTATCAAACCTTTTGCTGAAGATTAAGCCAATTACTTCTTGTACTACCTGTAATGGACACGATCACTGGCTTCTTTGTAACATCCATTAACATATTTGAAGACTGTTATCAGGTCCCCTCAGCCTTCTTTTCTCAAGACTAAACACCCTCAGTTGTTTTAAGCTTTCATTACAGGCCAAACCTTCTAAACCTCTTTTCATTTTTGTTGCTTTCCTCTAGACTCTCTCCAATTTGTCCAAATCTTTCCTAAACTGTGGTACCCAGAATTGGACAGAGTACTGCAGCTGAAGCCTCACCAATGCTGAGAAGAGTATGACAATTACCTTCTGTGTCTTATGGACAACATCCTATTAATACACTCAGGAATAATATTAGCCGTTTTTAGCAACTGCATCACATTTTTGACTCGTGTTCTATTTATGTTTCACAGTTACCCCAGATTCTTTTCAGCAGTACTTCTGTCTAGCCACTTATTTTCCATTTCATAGTTGTGCGTTTGATTTTCCTTTCCTAAGTGAAGTACTTTGCACTTGTCTTTTTTGAATTTAATCTTGTTGATTTCAGACCAATAGTCCAATTTTTCAAGGTCATTTTGAATTCCATTCCTATCCCCCAAGGGGCTTGCAAACCTTCCCAGCGTGGTGGCATCCACCAATTTTATAAGCATCCTCTCCACTCCATTAGCCAAGGTATTAATGAAAATATTGAATAGTACCAGATTCAGGACTGACCCCTGTGGGTCCTCACTACATACATGCTCCCAGTTCGATAGTGAACCAGTGATAGCTATTCTTTGACTATAGACTTTCAGCAGTTGCATGTTCATCTTGTCGTATTTTTTATTAAGACCACATTTCCTGTGTCTGCTTATGCAAATCTCATGTGAAAATGTGTCAAATGCCTTACTAAAATCAAGATACATCACATCTACTTCTTCTCCCTCACCATACCCCCCATTAGGGCAGCAAGCCTGGAAGAGAAGGAAACTGGGATGGTTGAATGATTTGTTCTGGCTATTAATCCTATTGTGCTCTAAATGCTTATAAATTGATTGATGCCAGGAAAGATACTGGAACAAATTATTTAACAAAATTAGGCTACCTAATCTGTAATTTCCTGAGCCCTCTTTGTTTCTCTTTTTAAAGATAGGTACTGTGTTTGCCCTGTTTCAGTCCTTTGTGACTTTACCCAAGCTCCAGGAGTTCTCACAGGAAATTGTTAACAGTTCTGAGATAGCTTCAGCTAGTTCCTTAAGACCCCTAAATTTCATCATGACTGAATACATCTAGCTTATCTAATATTCTTTAACTCGTTTCTCCATTTTGGCTTGTGTTTCTGACCCCATACTAGTTACTAATCACCAAAAGATAAACATTTCATATTATAAAATACATAAATACATAAAGCAGAACTTGTCAGAGAAACCTCAACAGAACCATATTCTATTGGGATACGCAGTTCCCTTGAAGCTGAAATACTTTGTGAAGTCAGGTTGATTTCACTGGAATTCTGTTCCAGAAGGAAGCCAGAAAAAGTTCTTCTGTTGTCAAAATGTTCTGTTGTGACATGTTTGGAATGAAACATTTCAAATTTTAGTGTGAAATGCCTTAATTTAGAAACTTTTTTTATTTCATATAACACACTAATGCAAAATAAAGAAGTCAAAAATTGAAATGAAATGTTTCAAATAACCCCAAACAAAAAAAATCTGAATTTCCCATTGGAAGATTTCAAAATTTGAGTGGCTTTTGCTCTTGTTCAGATTCAAACCAAAGTTGGAAATCAATTAACCTTTCACACAATAAAACCTACATCCTCCATATAGCTCTACTATAGAAGCCCCGTTTTCACACAGGTCCCTTACATAATGGAATGCTACCAAATTCAATCCTACTCTCAACCACACAGACTACAGCAGCTTACACAGATGTAAGTAACTGGGTAAAAGTTGCCCTGCAAAAGCCAACTAAGCTTCTTGCTTTTGTTTTCTTCTGATTAGGTGGAACATATGTTCTTAAGAGTGGAAATTCTTGAGTTTATTCAATGCTTTTGATTGTATATAGTGTGTTATTTTTGTCCTTTATAATTTGTGCTTGGGGTTCACCCCACAATAGGTGCCCTATGAATGGATTAAATAAATGAATATAAATGTCTGTAAATTCCATTTTTATTGAATTAAAACATCCTTTGCTCAGCAAAGCACTTGGGCAAACACAGATATCGATTAACTTTGCCTGACTATTTCTAGTCAAGTGCAAGAGTTCCTTCAGGTGGTTTTAAGTATTTTTTTAAAAAATGTACATATGTCTAGTTGATACTTGGAGTGGAAAGTGTCAAGATTGATGGTGGTCCTTATTTCCTGTGGGAACTCATCGCACCATCTCCAATCACTCCCTAAAATGAGCTTTGCTCTTACTGGTAGAAAAATGCCATTATGGCTGAGGAGCAGAAAGTATCCATCCTGGTCCTTCTCCAGGAGTTTGGGGGCAATTTCCTAAACATGCAGGCCCAGGCTATTGAGCACCTTGATGATAAGGACAAAGACCTTGACTCCGTATTTTATAGGGTGCCAGTGTGGAGAGCAGAGGATGGATTTGATGTGTTTGTGGAAGCCCATGTTGCTCAGGAGCTATGCTGCAGCATGCTGTGCTAGCTGGAATGTTGCCTTCATGCCTAGGTATACTGCTATTGTCCAAATGGCAAATAACAAAGACCAGGCCATTGTCCTCCAGGATGGACAGAATCTCCTAGTGACAGTAGAAACGGTGATTTGCTGACACCACTATGTAAGAGCTCAGTGTCAGCACGGGGCTGAGGAGCACTCCTGAAATATGGATACACAATTATACAGATGGGTTCCTCCTTTCCCTCTGCATTCCCAAACCAATGCTTCACTATTCTTGAAGACAAAAGCCCAGAAAGTGCAATCCAGTATTCAAGAGTACCCCTACAACAGAATGTGGTGCATACGTGATGAGAAGAAAAGGCTTTGGTGATGAAACATTAACAGCTTAGTGACGGGTCCAGATGGTCACAAACACCGCTAAGTAAATTTGAGCATGCTTTGCAGGAGTGAAAGCAGAAGTGGCCGACGACAAGTCCTGAGTCATTCACATTGTCTTAACCTGATAAGTTGGATCCTGCTGGGCCTACCACTATTGATAAGTGCAACAGTGGTGACTTCGGAACTTGGGGGTATAGCCTCTCCTGCCAATCAGACGACGCCAGCACATGCCATTGAAATAGCAATGGGCATGTTGGGGGGCTTGTTTTATCTATGCTTTGTTCTGTGGGTTTTAGTGATGATTCAGCTTCATTGTGCTCCGTGGGGGCAGAGATGTGAGGAACACCGAGGTCAACCACCTGTGTTACTGTAGTGGCTGAAGTTCCAGTCAAGCTGGTCACACCAGATAAGAGAACACCCCAGACTGTAAGGCACCCATTGCCAGGGACAGCAGTAGATACAGGACGAGCCCATGGGGTATATAACCAGGCCTGAAACAGCGCCAAGTCGCAGTCCATATGCCAAACTCAAGAAAGCCACAGAGGAGCTACCTGGGGCGGGCTGCCACTTCCCCCGCCTCCCCCCGACACACAAAACAGGGGCAGTCCATACACCAAACTCAGGAAAGCCGCAGAGGAGCTACCTGTGGTGGACTGCCACTTTCCACGCACACACACCACAGGGGCCTTAGTCTCAGGACTAGCCAAGCTTCAGAGGAGATAGCTAGTTGGGGCCAATCAGGGCGTCTTGGGCTGCAGTTGTAAGCAGGAAGGTGACTCGGGCCTGACTGATGCCCCTCGCCGAGGAACCTCAGGCCTGTCTATGCTTATACTGCGGAGTCCACCGCAATAATAAACGCATCAGCTCAGCCTTCTCCTGTGTAATATGTGACCTCCAAGACCACTGCATTGCCTTACCACCTTCAGACACAACACTTAGTTCATGTATCAGGATCATCTGAAAAATCTTCACTCGTTTGCAAAACTCTATACCCAATTTCTCTGTGCTTAGCTGAAAAAAAGGATAGTCTTGCACATAAAGCAATGGACAGGCTGGTATTCCAGACTTCTTGTTTGACCTACGGAAACTAATTTAACCTCTCTGCAGCCATAAAGAGAGAGATAGAATGACTCTATAACTTGGTGGTTAGAGAACTCACCATGGAAGAGGAAGAACCAGATTACAATACCTGTTCAAATTATTTATACCAGGGCTTGACAAATCCTGGGTACCAGGTCGACTTAATTTCTAAGTGTAGACGCACCCTCAGAGCTCAGCATCTGAGTCCAGGCTGAAGGGAGGCACCTCTCTCTACTAGTGATCCACACTTGGGAACCCCTCTCCAAGCATCAAGCGGCAAGAATGAGTTAGGTACTTATCTAGCTCCAAGCAAATGTCCTGGGGGAGCATCCCCTTTCTAATCTTTAAACTAGGGCCAGTTCTAGGGGTGGGCAAACACGGTGCTCCCTGGGTGCCAACTTCCAGATGCTTCTGTACCACTGGGTTTCTTTGTGTGTTTGTTTGTTTTTGGCTCAGCCTCTTGATGAGGAAAGGGGCCAAAACCATTTTTACCTTTTTACCTTGACCAGGCAGAAGGCTAGCGCTCCTCTTCTTGCCCTTTGCCCAGTGTTGGGTACTCGCCTGGGATGCGGGAGACCCTTCGTTCAGGTCCCCTCTCTGCCTGATGTGGAAAAGGCATTTAAACAGGGGTCTCCCATTTCTTGATGAATATCTTAACTACTGGACTACAGACAAGGCCAGGAGACCCAGGTGATGCTTGTGAGGGGCGCTGGGCCCAGGGTGCTGGTTTTGTTGTTAATGACAAAAGGGAAAATGGAATGTTTGAAGTACAATGTTCCACGTCTGGATTCCTTTCTCACTAGCCTCCTAGAATGTTCTAGACCTCTGTAGAATGTCATGAAACTTTTCAGATTTCCTGAGAATTACATTTCCTTTGAACCTCTTAGAATGTTGTCAGCCCGACCTTTGCGGGTATATAAGGGGCGGGGCGTCACCAGTCAGTCAGTGAAATATAAGAATGAACTGGCGTGAAGTGAGATCCCTACTGTGATATTGTGAACCCTGGTTTATTATGTAATGGTGAAGGAGCACTTGTGTTTTAAGGTTTGAAGAGCGTAAGTAGCAACTAATCAAGGACATGTTTACTGAAACACCAGAGATACCTATCGAATCCCAATCTAGGTCAAGGTTAGATATTAGGAAAAACTTCTCACAAGGAGGGTGGTAAAGCATTGGAATGGGTTACATAGAGAGGTAGTAGAGTCTCTATCTTTGGAAACCTTTAAGGCCTGGTTAGACAAAACGCTGGCTGGGATGATTTAGTGGAAGTGGTCCTGCTTTTAGCAGGGGGTTGGACTAGATGAGTTCATGAGGTCCCTTCCAACCCTAAGGCTATGTCTACACTTGCACTTTTAAGTCGAATTAGTGTGTCTACACTTAAATTTAAAGTCGACTTAAAGGGAAACTTACAAAGTCAACCTAGAGCATCCACACTGGATGCTCTAGGTCGACTTTATGAGGCTAGGGGGACGTTGGGTAGGTCCACGGTGGCAGAGGGGGCACCCCTTGTGTGCAATGCGGCAAAGGGGGACAGGGACCCTGGCAGGGCATGTGGGCAGGGTGTGACACTGTCTGTATTTAGGAAGCATTTATGATATTATTTTCTATGGATATCTCATAAATGCTATAATCCATAGGAACTATGTCATTTTTGGTATCAATAGAAAGGTAGTAATTTGCTGGGAATGATTATATAGTTTATGTTTAGGAATTCTATTTTGATTAGGAGTTAGAATTTGATGTTATATCCACACTTTAACTTATGTTAAAACCATTGTGTCCTTAATGTTTAGGAATGTGCCAGGACAATGGTCCCAGGGAGTTACCTGATGAGCCATTAGGACACAATGGTTGTACTCCTTATGTCTTTAATGGCTCATCAGGTAATTCCCTGGGACCATTGTCCTGGCACATTCCTAAACATTAAGGACACAA
>ML685863.1:5214038-5242959 GCA_007922175.1 Pelusios castaneus | reverse complement strand
TTCTATGGATATCTCATAAATGCTATAATCCATAGGAACTATGTCATGTTTGGGATCAATAGAAAGGTAGTAATTTGCTGGGAATGATTATATAGTTTATGTCTAGGAATTCTATTTTGATTAGAAGTTAAGAATTTGATGTTATATCCATACTTTAACTTGTGTCCTTCTGGAGAAGTGTCTTAGATGGGGGGTGTGAACAACCATTGTCTCCTTAATGTTTAGGAATTTGCCAGGTGATATGGTTCCAGGGAGTAAACTGATGAGCCATTAAGGATACAATGGTTGTATTCTTTATGTTCTCAGTGGCTCATCAGGATACTCCCTGGGACCATTCTACCTGGAAAATTCCTAAACATTAAGGAGACAGTAATAGCACCAGGGGTGGAAGAGGTTCAAAATTTCCAAGGCGCTGCATGGCACTTTACAAGATTGAAGACCTATGTTTGTACATTTCAAACAAGTCAGTGAAGTCTTCTCTCAATTCATCTCTGACTTGACTGGGACCGGGGAGCGGCTAAAGCAAGGTGAACATTTATACTATGTTCTTCTGGAAGGAAGGAAAAATAACTCAAATCTCAGCTGTCAATCATGTCATAAAAGTAGAGAAGCTTGCACTTCTCTCAAGTGCTATTTCAGGACTCCTTTGTCAGTGCCAGCCCCCTGTGTTTTGTTTTACATAGTGGGTTTAACTATCTGTCCTGTTATTCATTCGTGAGTGCCAGTCAATGTAAAAAGACAGTATGCAATAACAAAAAATGCTGAAATACACCTGCTGAAAAGTAAAGGACCCAAGAGAAGGAGTTAATAGCGCAAAGTGTAATTAGCGGGAGTTAAAAGTATTTCTCACCCATAATCCATACAACCAGTGCTTTTTTTGTGATGGTTCTCAGGGGTACAGCGTATAGGCACCTTTTTTGCTGGCTCCACTACCCTGTTGGGGGGAGGAGAGCAGGGTCAGCAGGAAGGAGCATGCTGCTGGAAGAAGAGGGCTGGGAGAGGCATTTTTCAAATTTACTATCAAGATATGACTACCGGCACCTTTTTTTTTTTTTAAACAAAAAAAGCACTGCATACAACTAAAATATTTATAGCTTTATTGCCAGAAGGGGGTTACCAGCAGCACCATCTATACAGAAATGCTTCCTTCAGCTCTGTGTTAACCCTCATGTTATTGTTAGATCTAAAACAAAGACAAGAGGCATAAATTTCATAGCACTATGTTGTTGTTCTGCAGTAAAGTAAACGTAATGAATTCTCTAATACTGTCAAGCTGGGGAACAAACAGTGTGCACACTCCTTCTAAAAAGTAGATACAAGCAAGACTGCTCTAAGAAAATAAATCTATTATCCATCAGTAGCACCTCTGCTACTTTCCTTAGGTAATATTTAATGAATCCATGCACAGATGTTTAAGGATCCTACAAATTTAATAATCTCCCCCATCCCTTATCCCTTTTCATTTTAGCAAACAGTGTGAGTTTAGTGACTGTTATGTTCAGAGTAGCCGGGCATGCTTCATTACTACAGGATGAAAAGTAGTGTGTTACCATGATACATGTTCCATGGCCTTATAACAGGTACAGCCTTCATAGTCAATGTCACTGGCTGCTGAAGCAAAACAGGTAGCCAGTTCTGACCTCAATGGGTTCATTTAAACTAACAGAGGTGGTAGTGGACAATTTTGACTTCAGCCACAACCATTTCAGATTTGGAGACGATTTATATCTCCAAATTAGCGGCACTGCTATGGGTACCCGCATGGCCCCACAATATGCCAACTTTTTTATGGCTGAGTTAGAGCAATTCTTCTTCTGTTCTCGTCCCCAAATGGTACTCTTCTACTTATGCTATATTGATGACATCTTCATCATCTGGACCTATGGAAAAGAAGCCCTTGAGGAATTCCACCAAGATTTCAACAATTTCCAACCCACTACCAAACTCATCCTGGATCTCTCCACATGGGAGATCCACTTCCTGGACACTGCAGTACAAATAAAAGATAGACACATAAACACCACCCTATACTGGAAACCTACTGACCACTATAGTTACCTCCATCCCTCAAGATTTCATCCAGGACACACTACACGGATGCATTTTCTACAGCCAAGTCCTAAAATACAACCACCAGACAGAGACATATACCTTCAGGATCTTTATCCAGCATTCTTAAAACTACAGTACCCACCTGGGAAAGTGGAGAAGTAGATTGGCAGAGCCAGATGGGTGCCCAGAAGTCAACTACTACAGGACAAACCTAACAAGGAAAACAACAGAACGCCACTGGTCATCACATACAGTCATCGCCTACAGTCACCTAAAGTGCCACAGGACTCTGTTTCTCTGCAATAGACTAACACGGCTACCTCTTTCAATCTCAAACTTTAGTAGTTCAGTCTCCACGGTCCATTCATCCTCTGCTCTTAATTTATGTCCTGGTGCTGTAAAAGTCTGTCTGTTTCTCTAAAGTTTGAGAGTTTGCATATCTGTGTTTTACTGAAAGCAATAAATGCAGTTTTGTGGTTCTGTTTGTCTCAATTGTTTCTGCTTATGCCTTGCATTGTGTTCAATTACATATCACATTTTATTTAATTATCACATTGTTAATCACAGTACTTATTGTGTTGTGCAGTGTTTGCCAGTTTGTAACAATAATTGATATAGACATAAATACCATATAAAATTATAAATATTTTTATGGAGCGATAACTGTTGCATATGGTACTGAGAAGTGGTTGCAGATGCCTACCTGGGCTGGGGCCCGCACATGCATGAAAGGGGCCCAAACAATATGGGAAAGGGGCCCAGAGATTAGGAGGGTTCCAGGGCCCATCAAATTATACTTTAACCACTGACCCTATCCTATAAGATGATCCCTTACTCTCCCAAGTCTTGGGCAGGACACCTCTCCTTGCTTACAGACAGCCCCTCCACCCCCCCCAACCTTAAACAGATACTTACCAGCAACTACAGACCATACAACAGAAGCACTAAGGCAGGCACATATCCCTGCAACAAACTCCATTGCCAATTCTGCCCACATATCTGCAGAAATGACACTATCATAGGACATAATCAAACCAGCTACTCCATCAAGGGCTCATTCACCTTCTCACCCACCAATGTGATATATACCATCATGTGCCAACAATGCCCCTCGGCCTTATACATTGAAAAAACTGGACTGTTTCTGCACACAAGAATAAATGGACACAAATATGACATCAGAAATGGCAATGTTTAAAAACCAATAGAACACTTCAATTTCCCTGCTCACTCCCTGAAAGACATCTCTGTTGCAGTACTTAAATAAGTCAGTTCTAAATCAAAGCTTCAGAGATAAAATAAAGAGTTAGAATTCGTATGCAAATTTGACACCATTAACCTGGTTTAAACAGCGATATGAGCTGGCTTTTTCAGTACAAAAAGTAATTTTCACCTCTTTCAAGCTCCCAACCATCTTATATGTTGTTCCCCACTGTTTGAATCTAAACAACTTGTTTCATTTGCGGAAATAGTCTGACCTGAATCTGTCACTCAGACTTCACTGGATTTATTTTTTCCTGCCATATTGTGAGTTTTCCATTTTCAAGCATCTGACAAAGTGAGTTGTCTCCCACGAAAGCTTGTGCGATAAATAAATGTATTAGTCTTTAAAAGTGCCATAGGACTTCTTCTTTGTTCACTGAAAATAGAAAACTATTTAAAAAGCAAGGTGGATGAACTATAACAAACAGACTAATAATATAAACCCTGCAATCCAGCTTTCCTTTAAAACACTCACACTGAAAGATCATAGTCTCTGTATTAGCTACAAGTACCTGAACACTCATATAAAACTCAGCCTTAAGCGCATACATGTTGATCAGAGTCCTGACTGTGAGGTCTATGGGTAAAAACACTCCAGTGGTGCGGTAAAACCACTGAATCTCTGGGTAAGACAATGACACCTCCTCTAAACCCTGGCAGGATTCTATCCGGACCACCTCATAGTTTCTTCCTCCCTGGATGAGGTCAGGGACAAAAGTGTTAGTGCAAAGAGCTGGATAAACCAGTCCCTTGTTCTGGGTAAGGTTCTCTGGCTGGGCATTTTCCAAAGTACTCACCAACAGCATTCAGGATCTTAAGTCCCTTGTGTCAGCAACAGTACAGACTGGACTTGGAGACCTACGGTGGAGACTCTCCATCTGACCCTCAAACTTCTCAGCTTTTTCTCCACCTTTCCTTAGGAGAAAAGTTCCTGGCTCCAATTCTAAGCTGGCTTTACCAAAAGACAAAGCTCAGAACAACTAGGCCAGGAGAGGAAGGACAGAGGTAGCTTTATGCATGTGGGATTCTGAAGACACTTGGAGCCATTTTTAACTACTTCCCGAATACGGTAGATGGGCTCATGTTGCTGTGGTAACTAGAGTCAAAACCAAAAATCCAGTCAGTGGGCACTGAGGTCAACATATGTCCTGGAGGCACTGCATCTATATGAACCCCTTTGGCTCTGCAAGGCTGGCAGGGGTCATGAGAAATGGTAAATCCCATGGGGATTACATCAGCCATTTTTAAAATGCCTTTGCAAATGAGCCTCCCTGCCAACTGTGTTGTTTTACAACTACGTTTTCTTGTTTTTAAAAATGTTTTTGTCTTTTTTCCATTCCTGTGTAACTTCAAAGCCACCCCCACAACAGAAAATACCTCTTAAAGAGGAATTGACTACATAAAGTGCTGTCCACTGCACGAACTAAACAAACCAAAATAAAGAGAAGTATTTGTTTTCTCTAATGGTCTCTTTCATCTTTGAGTGGTGGCACTTACAACAAGAAATGGTCAAAGACTTGCAGACAGAAATGTGTTTGCTAAATTCATGGTGTCCTTTTAAAATAAGAAATACTGTTATCCCTGCCCTGGCTTCAAGTTCCCTACATCTGCCTACTAGACCATTTGGCCTGCTTTCAAAAGACCCCTCTGAATAGCATCCAGTTGTCAGCCTCTTGATGGCATCTCTGCTGGGCCAAAGAAAGACTCTGGGCTGACTGTATTTGGGAGAATCCCCAAACAGAAAATTAATTTAAATATACTCTCAGAATTTACCACTGGATATTCTTATGTGTCAGTTTCACATGCCCAACAAACCATTTTCCCTCCAGCCCCTCACTGAATAGAACTTTTAAAGCCATTTCAGCTTGATGAGAAACCAGGGTCTGTTTCTTCCTGAAGCCAACCTTTTTTTTTTTTTTATTGCAGCAACATTTCATGTTTAATATTGCAACAATACAGTAAATACATAAAATCCTGTTCCCTTTTGTAAGGCAAGGAACCTCCCCAGTAACAAAAAGAAGGCAGGTTGAGGTGCTAATTTCTTCAAAGCTCTATTTTAAGGCACCTGTACAAGGCAAGAAATTAATTCTACTTCCATTTTCAGGGCCTGCAAATCAGGAGTAACCAACTTCCTTTTACTATTTTGTCACAAATACCAACAATGGTTTCTGCTGACTTTTGTTTAAAGTGAATGGAAAGAGAAACACCAAGTCAGCTGTTGCTCTCTGCCTGGTAAGTTTATTAAACCAGTTTTACTGAGTCTTTTCCAGTGAACAAAGGTGATTTTTTTTTTTTTTTGGTTAGGATTTCCCCCAAATTTAAAAAGGTATGAAACTAATCAATTGCATTAAGTAGATTAGATCTTCAGGTGGTGTAAATCTGTTCATGAAACTATATCAGTTTAGCCCCTCTGGATATGAATAATTCCAATTCATTTTGTATCCAAAGGGACCAGAACCAAGCTCCAAATGGTAGTGGCCTTTAAGTCAATTTATGTTGCTGTTTCACAACAAAATATTACAAAGGTTGCTACTAAGAAGAAATTGTCTATACCCAGGACACTACATTTTATCATAAGAAATGAGGTGGGCATTTACAGATGCCTATTAAGAGCAAATATATAATGAAAACAGATTTCAACAATGACATTTTCAACTGAAGTCTAGCCTAATTGCTCCCAGAAGTCAACAGTAGGACAGTCACAGCCTAAGTTGTCTGCTCTCTGTTTCATTGACATCCACTTTGAAATCAAGTTGTCTGCTGCAGGAATGTTGCAAGGACAGAGCTGCAATGTCAGATTCTGAAGGATAGGAGCTACTGTCCAGTGAGACACTTCGGTATAGAGGGGGTTTGGAGTCTTTAGTGTGTCAATGAAACTGGGAAGCAGCAGCTCTGGTCTGGGGACAGTAAATCAGTCACAAAGCTGCACTGAAGTCAGAGATACTGTAAGCAGAGAAACGTTGTGAACGCAGACGTGGAGACACTCCATACAAAGAAGTAAACTGAACATATTTACTTAAATCGTGGCGATTGATCTATTTAGATTTGGGGGGAGAGGGGAGAGGACACCGACTCCACATCTGTTAAACATAATTAAAATGAGAGAAACCACTGACCTTGCCTCTTGTCTGGAAAGAAAAATCTCCCCGGTGGAGGATTTCTACCATAGCAGAGCGCTTGCATGTGAAGGAACTGGACCCAAAAGAAAAAGTTGGCAATCCAGTTTCTCTGCACACATGGCATGTTTTAGCAGGGGGGAGATCAACAGAGTGTGTTCAGCAAAGACCTAGCTGGAAAGAAGACTCGAAGGGTGCATGGCCGAGGGAAATTAACACAGAGAGAGGGGGATGCTTCCTAACAGAGAAAGAGCAGAGAAGCTTTTCCTGAAAAGGGGAGTGATTAGGAGCCTTGGTGTCTGATTTCTGCAAGGGGAGGGTTCAGCAAGGAAGTGGCTTCCAGGGAATCTCTCGCTCACCCAAACAGCAATGTGAGTGTCAGTTCCCATACGCCCCAGCTCGACCTTCAAGTTCTCCATCAGTTGATCCTTCCCCATGGTTGGTGGAGGAGATAATCTGGGACTGCCTACCTGGGTCTGTATGCAGTGTGGCCAGGCTGCATGAGTTAGCACTCAGCTATAATTGCCCAGCTGGGATGTGCCCTACAAGGAGCACAGCACCTCTGCTGCACCCTCTCCTCTGAGAGCCGTTAATTGCTGCCACTTCTCCACGCACCCATTCTGCCCAGCAAGCAACCCCTCCCCGCCTCTTTGTGGCAAGGACCAGAGTGTCCCCACTGGCAGTGATTGCTCCAAGGCCACAGCAAGCATTCCAGACTAGAATAGAAATACATTGAGGAAATAAATCAAATAGAGGTGTTAGTGAATGCAGCCCATGTCCTCCCCATCCCAGCCCTTGCACTGCATCCCTCTATTTTTCTATTTTCTCCAGTGCTTATGTCCCAGTCAGATTATAAACCACCCAGGGCAGGGCCCATGTCTGTAAAGCACAGAGCACCCTTGGGTGCTGTCAATACCACAGGGCCTGGGCACCCTTCCCTTCCTCTATGGAAGTTTTTTTGAGCAGTGTTGTGTGAGAGAACTGCTTATTTCACCCCAGAGGTGGCAGCATTTCATTTCTGGGTGAAATGATGCCATTATAGTTTGCACAGCAGTGTGGCAGAGAGACAAACAGAAAGACTGTACACCCCACCCTGAGTTCTCTGTACACCATCAATTTTCCTTTCCCAGTGCTTCGCCTTTTCCTGGTCCTTTAGCAGTGTAGGGTGAAAGTGGGCGAGGAAGCCCCAGAGTTCCTTTTAAGAAATCAAAACTTCCCTCCCTCCCAGAGGTTACTTTTCCCCTTTCCTGCCTTGCAACAAGATTCAAGGTAAAATAAGTTGTTCCTCATAGACTCTAAGGTCAGAAGGGACCAATATGATTATCTAGTCTGACCTCCCACACAATGCAGGCCACAGAACCTCACCCACCCATTCCTGTAATGAACCTCTAACCTATGACTGAGTTATTAAAGTCCTCAAATCATGATTTAAAGACTTGAAATTACAGAGAATCAACCAGCAAGTGAGAGCTATGCCCAATGCTACAGAAGAAGGCAAAAAAACCCCAGTGCCCAAGCCAATCTGCCCTGGGGAAAAATTCCTTCCTGACCCCAAATATGGCAATCAATTAAATTCTGAGCATGTGGGCAAGTCACAACAGCCAGTCAAGAAAAAATTCTCTGTAATAACTCAGAACCCACCCCATCTAATGCCCCTTCCCAGGTCACTGGCGTATCTATCACCAGTAGTAAAAAATGGACAATTGCCAAAGTAAGCCGTCCCATCATATCATCCCCTCCATAAATTTGTCAAGCTCAGTTTTGAAGGCAACTATGGTTTTTGCCCCTACAGCTCGCCTTGGTAGACTGTTCCAGAACTTTACTCCTCTGATGGTTAGAAACCTGCATCTAATTTCAAGCCTAAATTTCCTGATGGACCTCCGAAGAGTTGTTTTCCACATCACAGGACTCAGACATTTTATTTTGTCTATAGATCTCTCCCTTTCTGCAGGGAAGGAAGCAGTTTATATAACCTGATCTCCTCCCAGTATGTCTTGCTGGAGTGGCCTGTAACTCCCAAAGCTCTCAAAAACCGTAATTCCTAGCAGCCCTTGTAGGATTTCCGTCACTCTGCCCTCTAGTGATATCATGCAATAACCATATGACTTTATGATTAAGACATTTTGTGTTTATGAACCCAGATTAGATTAAACTGGATTTATAGACTCCCTTCCTCTCCCCGTTTTATCTTCCTAGTGCCACCAGAGGGCAAAGCTAAGGTTATTTTTGGGTGCTTTAACATCTTTGGATTTCTTTTCATTTTAAGCTTACCTCTAAGTTTCAGTGGTAACATGTCCGTCATTGGTTTTGCCCTTCACTGCTATCTCTCTCAAACTTCACTCCAATTTCATCTCATTTTTATCTGGATTATACTTTGGCCACACTGCCTCTGTCCTGCCTATACATACACTTCCATGAGACACCGCTTTAAGGCTGTACTGTGCCAGCGTTCCTCATTAATTTTAATGGGCACGTCTGTTGAATACTGATGGCGCAATATGGGGCTTAATGATTTTCTGGCAATTTATGCTTATTATCACTTATTAGAGAGACAAGATGGGTGAGGAAATATCTTTCATTGGACCAGCTTCTGTCGGCGAGAGAGACAAGCTCTGGAGCTCTTCTTTAGGTCTCATTATCACTTATTTTATTCTCTGTGAAACAGAGAAGCCAGCTGAAAGGAAAACAGTCAGTTCAGTTCAGCTGTCTAATGAAGCCCCAGAGATTCAGGATTTAGGAAAGTGTTAAAATACAAGCTTTCAAGCCAGGAGGAAATGCAGCTCCTTGCATTTGCGAGACCTGTGGAAACAGGTCATGATTACAAAGGAAAACTGATATTTGATTAATGAGTCTTAATGTGTATTTTGCTAGCTAATGAAAATACACAGTGAGGCTATATTGGAGAACCTCAGTCTTATACAATATTTGAGAATTGGCAACATTCTTTGTGAGAAGTTTGTTCATAGTAATGTGATTTCTTTATTTTAGTATATATCTCCTGATCTATTATATATAAAATGTAGTTAGATTGTAAGCTCCTTAGGGCTATATCTACACTACAGGCTCTGTTAAGTTGACTAAAATCAACTTAAAGTTGACCTTGTTAGGTCAACTTAACAGAGTATCTACACTTAAAGTCGACTTAAGTCGAGCTTGTTAAGTCGACTTAACAGAACCTGTAGTGTAGACATACCCATCCACATCGGCTTTAAGTCGACTTAATAAGGTTGACTTAAGTCGACCTTCAGAGGTGGTGTTATTAAGTCGACTTAAGGAAGCGCTTAAATCGACCTAATAAAAGCCCAGTATGGACACGGCGTTCTGTAGGTTGACTTAAGCGTCGTTAAGTCAACCTAAGGTGCAAGTGTAGACGTACCCTTTGAGGCTGAGACCATCTACTACTTTGTGTTTTTACAGGACTTAGCACAATGGGGCCCTGCTCGTTTAGTCCTTATGCATTAATGTAAAAAACATTATTAATAAAATAAAATAATGAGTGAAATATTGTGTGGTATAAAAATGACTACAGAGGACTCAGAGTCAGACATCACTGAAGATTCTGTTTGCTGCTCTGCCACTAATCTGTTTTGCAACATTGACAAATTCATTTAACCAGTCCACCCTATTATTCACTCATCTTTAATATCATTTAACCATTCCATCCAAATATTTACTCATCTCTAAAATGAATTTAATAATATCTACCTGCTTCACAGGAGTCTGATGAAGTTTGCAGTGCTTGACGTTCAGATGGCGCATAGAGATTCTTGGATCAAAGTGCTAAAGTCTAGAATTATTTGCTTGGAGAAAAGAGAAGACTGCATTAAAGTAAATGATCTAGCGTGGACAAGGACAGCAAGGTGAGCAGAAGCAAGGACCTAGACAAATTGGAGCACTGGGCCAAAGAAATCTCATGAGGTTCAACAAGGACAAGTGCAAAGTCCTGCACTTAGAACAGAAAAATCCTATGCACTGCTATAGGCTGGGGACCGATCGGCTAAGTAGCAGCCCTGTAGAAAAGGACCTGGGGGTTATGGTGGATGGGAAGCTGGATATGAGTCAACAGTGTGCTCTTGTTGCCAAAAAGGCCAATGGCATATTGGGCTGCATCAGTAGGAGTATTGCCAGCAGATTGAGGGATGTGATTATTCCCCTCTATTCGGCACTGATGAGGCCACATCTGGAATACTGTGTCCAGTTTTAGGCTCCCCACTACAGAAAGGATGTGGACAAATTAGAAAGAGTCCAGCGGAGGGCAACAAAAATGATTAGGGGGCTGGGCCACATGACGTATCAGGAGAGACTGAAGGAACTAGGCTTATTTAGTCTGCAGAAGAGAAGACTGAGGGGGGATTTGATAGCAACCTTCTTGAAGGAGTGCTCCAAAGAGGAGGGAGCTGGGCTGCTCTGATTAGTAACAGAGGACAGAACAAGGAGCAATGGTTTCACGTTGCAGGTGGGGAGGTCGAGATTGGATATTAGGAAAAACTTCCTCACTAGGAGGGTGATGAAGCATTGGAATGGGTTACCTAGGGAGGTGGTGGAATCTCCATCTTTGGAGATATTTAAGGTCTGTTAGACAAAACCAGGGCTGGGATGATTTAGTGGGAGTGGTCCTGCTTTTTATCAGGGGGTTGTACTAGAGGACCTCATGAGGTCCCTTCCAATCCTATGATGCTATGGAAGACAGTCCAGTGGTTAATGTGTTAACACTAATGGGAAAATTGGAAGATATGGGATAAAACTCCCTGCTCCACGACAAATTTGCTGTGTGAATTGGCCAAGTCTCTTAAGTCCTCAAGAGTCAAATGAGGAAAACAGCACTTCCCTATGTCACAGGATGTTGTGAGTATAAATACATTAAAGATTGAGACAAGCTCCAATGCCTTAGAAATGGGGGTCAGGGGAGTACCTCCAACAGACTAGCTTGTTAATAAGAGATAGGAGAGAAGAGCATTCTGGTGATACTGCAAATTAACTAGTTAACATTGCCCCAGCTGTGCACTTCTTATGGTGTATTTGTAGACCTGTTAATAAACACATACAAATCCCCCACTTGAGCATTGAATCTGCAAACCTACCTTTTTTAGGGTTCTCTCATTTTAATTAAAAAGCTCTGACTAGGAAAAAAGAGGTGGGGAAGTCATAAATGGCCAAAGGAAGCAGTAGGGAGCATAGGTCTTTGAAGACAGGAGTGGGGGGGGGGAGAGAGACTAGAAAGCTTGTTTTGTTCATAATCAGCTGGCACTGAGACAGAGACGAGTAAGAAGCAGCTGGAGTTTGCCTGAGAAAGCTAGCCTCAAACAAGAAAACTCTTTAGTTGCCAGAAGAATGAAAAGGAAAAGTGTATCTAAATTCATAAGATAGTCCTGTAGGCAAGAAAGACTTGCACACATACTGTAACCCATCTGCCAGTGGCCTCAGCAGCAATAAGTGCAGCTCCCTCTTTCTAGTGGGTTCTCTACAATGTATTTAACTTTGGATTGACCTCCCCCCCCGCACCCTAGTAATTTGGGAGCCTATATCCAGTCTGGGTGCTTTTGATAGGTTCATCTATGCCCATTTGCAAGCACATCCAACAGGAGTTTAAACAAAAGAACTTTATTTGAAAAGACACAGGACAGGGTGAACTTGAACAAAATTTACAATGTAACACTTTCTACTACCTTCTACCTCAGGGTGCATGAGTCACTTTCCTGAACAATTGGACCCTGAGTGGCTGAAGCAGGTTTTCTGCCTCCCAGACTCCCACTCATAGTTTGTGGCTCCAGGAGTCCCAAGAAATTCAGGATTCCTGGGGCTCTGCCAGCTGTCCTGATGGAATGATTTTGGTAGCTATGGCAAGGAGGTCTCACTAGTCTTTAGGCCAGTCTATTCTGTGAGGTGGTGTCAGGAAATAAATCAAAAGAAGACAAGGCTGTCCAGCCAGTAGATGGCCTGGTAGAAACAGTATAATACGAGAGTGATCTCACTTAAAAGCTATACTTTACTCAGTTTCAAGCACTTATACATGTCCACAACAGGAGAGTAAAACACCTCAACCCTCAATAATTATTGAACTTTGGTGTGGCTCTCAAACACTATAGCTGCAGCTTTCCTATTGGCTGGTCTTCCAGCTGCTCTTGGGTTCCCCAAAACTGTGTCCAAGAAGAGATCCTTGAAGAATCCAAACCCCTCCCCCCTTCCCCCTTTATTCTTGTTAATAGACAATAACATGTCAATAAAAAGCTTGTTGGAGCAAGTAGTTTCAAAATCTAATCAAGAGGTTTACTCAGATCACTTATTAGTCTGATGTGTTTGTGCAGAATCCTCATGTCTTGAATCCCTGTCAAACATCTCCCAGAGAGCATGTATAGATTAGTTTCTTGCTATTCTCTTAAAACACAGACTCCAGCATGTCCACAAGAGACTTCATTGGAGGTCAGTGGTGGGGTGCAGTCAGATAAGGTTGAGAAAAAGACGTCTCCCTCCCACCCTGGCTTAGTCTGCTCTGCACAGGCCTGCAGAGAGGCCTACCAATTTTGGCTGCTGTTAGTGAAATCTATTAGTCTGAGATAGTATCCCAAGTGAAGCCCCATCCCTGGAAACATTTAACATTAGACTGGACAAAGAACCAGTGTCAGTTCTATTGTTCAATAGGGAAGAGCTACTATAAATAAGGGTCAAAACTAGTGTCCATTGAAGCAATGGACAGATTCCCATTTACTTCAATGCTGGACCAGGCACTAATAGTACTAAAGAGATGGACAGGCGCAGAAGGCTCCTTTCCATTTCAAGGGCTGTATAATGGATTACCTGGATAATCAAATGCATCTAATCTTTGTTCTTTAAGATCCATTTAGAAAGAAAGTTGTTTTAATATTGCTTGCCTATTCTTACTTGAGGACATAACTGCTTATTCAGCACACCCAACTTCTGGCAACTGCAGAGGATTTTGGTGGATGTCTTTCCTTTCTGTATTCCGTTTCAGTACTATTCATGAAGGACACTGGTAGCTCATCTGTGATGCTTCTAAATACTCTCAGTTAGGGCTGAATAAATGAATTAAAATTAACAACTTTATGTGCAAAAAATTAGTCTCGTGTTCTGCTGATGGAATATCTGTGAACACATTCAAATAACAAATAAATAGAAAAAATAAAGTATTCAGTACATTTTTGTAATTCAGTGATCACAAACAGATCTCTGCTAATCTTCCATCAGTGTCCAAGCATTGTTGGTTAGTTCTAAATGGTCAGTTAAATCACATGGTGTTATTTCAGTCCTCTCTTGGATGAATGTGGAAGCCCATCTGACAATATTATTCACACTTGCAGATTTAATTTGTTTCCAAGTCATATTACCACAGGTGTGACATAAGCTACTCATGAAGGGTGCGTCTACACTGGCAGCTTAGGTTGACTTAAGAACACTTAAGTCGACCTAAACTACTCCGCGTCCACACTGGGCTTTTATTAAGTCGACTTAAGCATTTTCTTAAGTCGACTTAATAACAGCTTAAGTCAACCTAATAACACCTACTTGAAGGTCGACTTAACGCTTAAGTCGACCTTATTAAGTCGACTTGAGCCATGTGGACGCCCTAAGTCGACCTAATGCCCTAAGTCAGCCTAGGACTAGGGGGAGTCGGCTTGGGGAAAAGGGAGCCCTTTTTCCCCCAGGACAACGAAGCCGCCGGCAGCTTCCCCCACAGCTGCCTTCTCCCCGGGAACGAGGCAGTGGTCAGTCTAAGCTGACTTAAGAGTCTAGTGTAGACTCTCTAAGTCGACTTAACAAGGTTGACTTTGAGTCGACTTAACTTTGTAAGTGTAGACATAGCCAAAGATTCATGCGATTAAAACCTGTTTACATGAATGTTCCTTAAAACCAGAGACAAAAGGGTCATGAGCATGGCCAAAGTAAATTAATTTAAACAATTACATTAAATATACAAATAAAATTTTCTGCCAAGCTTTATTGCCAGCATCCCTTAACGTTCACGAAGAACTCATTTCCTGGGATATGCTGATTGCCTTCTCATCTTGGATAGAGGTTTTGTATTGAAAACCTTATTTACATCTCTGTTCTACACCTGAAAGGAGGCTTATGGAGGTGAAAGTCACACTTTTGCCAACACTTATTGCCTTAAGTCCCACTTAAACTTCTGGCTCTCACTGGGGTCAGGGAAGTGAAAGTGGAGTTTTAACATACAGATTAGTGGTAAAACTTCAGCTGTTAATAATTATTGCCTTAGTTCAGTCAAGGAGGAGAGATCAAAGCTTCTCAAAGAAGCCAAAGAGAGAACAGATGGGTCCAAGAGATTAGAAATGGGGAAATGGTGTGTGAAATAAACATAGAATGTCCCTTTCCCTTAAATAAATAAATTGTGGGAAAATTGCTATTAAAGTTGTTATTCATAGACAGGGCCAGATTAAGGGGCCCCATACTCTCCCACCGTGGTGGCAGCAGGCAGGCTGGGGGTGGGGCAGGGAGGCACTCGGGCATGCCGGCCCCGGGGCCACCCACCAGCCCAGCCAGCCATGCGGGGCAGGCCAGCGCTCAGCATGCGCTCGAAAGGGTGGAGCTTGGTCGGCCTGCATTGAAGGCATCAGGACCATGGGGCCAGAGACCATGGTCCACAGTGCTCTCTTCCCACACCCAGGCTGGCTGCCCTGCCCCAGGGGATGGGACTGGCCAGCACACAGGGCAGCCTTCAGCAGCAGCACTCCAGGGCCACAAGTGCAGTCGCAGTTACCACGCTGGGGTCCATGGGTGACTGGTCAGGCCAGCCTGAGCTGTGGGGCCCCGATGTGGAAATCCTACAGTCCTCCTGGTCCTGGAGCACTGCCAATAGAGGCCGCCCCATGTGCCAGCCAGCCACATCCCTGAAGCGCAGCTGCAAGCACCAGCCTGCCCTGGCCCCTGGGACAGACCAGCCAGCCCAAGGGTAGAATAGGAGCGCCGAACACCATGGCCTTTAGGCCCAGAGCCCCCTCCCACCACTGGATGGGCCCCTCCCAGTGTCCCCCAAGTCTGGCCAGCACTGTGCCAGCCTGAGCAAGGCTGGATCATGCAGGGCAGTGGGGGCCCAGAGCCCTCTTTTCACCCAGGGCTGCAGTCCTTAAAGCCCCTGCTATGATTCAGCCCTGTTCATAGAAGAGAATTCTGTGGAGAAAAGAAAACCTCGAATTATGCGGATCCCATCTGAACAACGTATGGTAATTACTCTTTTTAATTAAGTCCACTTAAGATCTTTACTTTTATTACTTTTTTCTTCAATAATGGGAGGAGGAAAGCAATCTTTCACAGCTATAAAAATGTCACAATAAGCAGTCTCTGGGTGGTCTTGCCTGTTAATTTTTTTGTATTTAAATATAATGACAAGTAATTATAACCAATTATAACAATAAATGCCTTTTCTTTGGAGGAGATCCAAAAGGAAGTGAAAACCAGGAGAAATCCTTCAAGATAAAGAGCACGAAAATGACCATTTTAAACAAATATATTTAAAGCATATTTGAAAGCCAATTTTAAAGCATATATGGGACAAAAAATCATCCCTGATGTAATTCCATTGATGTGAAAGAGCCAAATGTTTCAGCTGGTGTGCCTCAGTCTAAACGCCATTGACTTCAAGTGGAACTATGCTGATTGACATTGGCTGAGGATCAGCCTGAATGAAGCTAGCCCAGAAATTATTTCATTAATTTAGATTTATAAAATATGGACCAAAAAGCTCCTTCCTTCAAATTCTTTCAAAGTCAGTATCTTTAAGTTATGGAGCTAAGCAATAAAACCCACTGTTTATCTTCTCTCATTAGCTGAAAGACCTTTACAGAATTCCACACCTCCCTCAATTCCATCAACTCTCTCCCTTTTAAAAAAGCCTAAGTACATAAATGTGTTTTGCAACATTCCCTGAATGTCAGTGGGCTGAACCATTTCAGATCCTGGCCTGCATTTCTGCATATTTTTATGCATGGCACATTGATGAGCCTACTTACATGTATCCAATTAAGTTTGTTTGCAGGATTGGGGCTTGATTGTTTTATTCAGTGGCATCCTTAATTATTGAAAAGGGAAGTTTCCATATGTCTTATCTTCACCTAGTGTGACAAGTACAGAAAAGATTGGACTGCATATATGTAAGTTGCTACAAACTACACAGATATTCTAATGAAAAAGCAGCACTAGAAAAAAAAAAGTTCCATGTTCTGAAAGGTCCTAAATTGGGAGTAAATGAAGTAATGTTTTCTCGACATGGTAGAATAATAATCACACCCCAAAAAAATTATCTGATGAATTTTGCAATATTTTTTTCAATTAAATGTGATATTTTAATAATATTTCCCCCTGCTATAGAAAGGGGATGATTATGTGCTTATGTGACATATAATTCAGTCACTGAATATCACACTATTTTCAAATAAATTATTCAATTATTTGGCACGTTCCTTGTGCTATCTCTACAAATGCTCTAAAAACGGTCAGAAAGAGATGAAACAAGAATACAGAAATACCTGAGGCTAAAAGGAAGTCTGTTGTGATGACATTCGCCCCTGTACTGAGGAGAAGTATGAAGTTAGTGCAATTACTTAAGACACCCATCTTTATATACAGAATTAATCATCGGTGCTGTCAAGAGAAGCTTCAGCTCATATTCAGTTGGAATGAATCCCACATGCCTTATTTAACTGGCTAGAATTATGAATCTTTCTTCTGAATCTTTCTTCTTAATGGTTCTCCCCTTTCCCCTTCTTTTTCTTCCTCCGCCCCATTCGCAGCATTCTATTGCCCTTTTCTCTTTTGGAACTTCATTACAAATTTAGTCTCTAGAGTGTACCAATATAATATGTTGGGCAGGAAAATATTCAATTGAAATAAAACTCATTTCACACAAAAGACAGATTCTGTCTTTTCCCACTCTGAAAACTGGGCTTACAGAAGGTCTATACGCTCAAGAACTGGGCTTTAAATCTTCTGGGAGAATGGTGAAAAATCCAATTTTGCATATTGTGTCCTACTAGTTCCTGGCATTCCTGTGTCCTACTAGTTCCCGTGGAGGAAGTTAATTGGCCCAAATAAAGATGCCATCTTGACTGCTACTTGCAAAGGAGCAGGGGAAGGATTAACTAAAGGGAAAATTGAAGAACTCTTAAGTAAATCAAGAGTCTTGATAGTTGTACTCTTAATTTTGACTAAGCTATGAAACAATAACCTCAGTATAGTACTAAAGGATCCTACAGTGCTGAAAAGGAGCCTTTGACTTTTCACAAGATAAGGCTTGCCTTGGCCATATTTAGATCTAGGCATTTCCACCTTCCCTATATAATATTTTCTGCAGTTTCCACTACAGAAGGCATCCTCCTTCATTTCCTGTCCTCTAATACTATGAACCACTATTAAACAACTTTCTTTTCCAGAAGCAACTTAATTTTAGTAATGCCTAGTGGCTGAAGTACTTTGGGATTCTTTGGACTAAAAGTTCCAAAGGGGTAGCCACATAAATCTAGTTCAGTAAAACAAAGAATCCTTGTACCAATTTTATGCTTGTCCTCAGTAGAAGGATGAATTTCATCACAACAGACTTCCTTTTAGCCCCAGGTATTTCCGTATTCCTGTTTCATCTCTTTTTGACCTTTTTTAGAACATTTGTAGAGATAGCAAAAGGAAGTCTGAGTTCCGGAATGCTAGAGCTGGAAGAATAATTTTAAAAATTGAATAATTTATTTGAAAGTAGTGTGAAATTCAGTGACTGAATTTTATGTTACAGAATCACATAATTATCCCCTTCCTATAGCTGGAGAAAAATGTATTAAGTGCCACAGGACTCCTTGTTTGTTTTTCTGACTGAAAGATGTAAATTAAGTTTTTAACACTGAAGAATATTACCTGGATGTAGTCCCATCCTTCTAACCGTGGGAGAGAGTGAAAAGATGGAAAAGCAATAAAAAGAAGTACATCTTGTCCCCTGAATCTTGTCCTCAGCCTGTGGCATTCTGCACCACAGGAGGTCAGAGGATAAAACACTATCACTGGGATTTAAAAAATGCTCGATGAGTTCGTGGTAAATAATGTTTGGCCAATACTAAGGCAAAGTAGTAAAATGTCATGCTAGATGAAATCAGAATAGGAGCAGAACTGTCAGGAACTTTTCCCCAATACACAGCAGTGCACAATTGACCAAGCATTATGGAAAGGTTCTAATCATCTGTTAAAACCTGCAAGGCTGAAAGCTGGGAGCATTGTGGTTCTAATGCCTCTGCACCCCCAGAGGAAGCCACAGGAGGACCCTCCATCCAGCAGGACTTAAGTGGCATCCCCGTGCAGCCCACTGCTTGGCTTGTACCAGTACACCAAGGAAACCGTGAAGAGGAATTCAGACTACCTGCTCATCTCTGCTCCAGACTCTTGCAATAGACCATAGATTCCAGCTTCTGACCCTGATTTGTCCTGGTGGTCACTATCTGATTGCCATCTGTAACCTGGTGCTCAACCCCAATCTCCTGGTAACCTGACCCTACCCGCCAGCTGACCATCAATTTGTCCTCTGGCCTGTCTCAGACTCAGACCTGCCAGTAAGCTGACCCTGTTTGTCTCCTGATTTTCTGTCTATCTTCTGTCCTATCTTGGACTCTGACCCCGTGGTACCTGACTTAGCCGGATTCCTGAGTCCTGCTCCGACCAATAAGTCTCACTGTCCACATCTTGGTCATAACAATCAGGGTAGATGGAGAGAAAATAGAATGTACCATTTGCATAATCTGTTAGTGAAAATTCTATGTTCCTAAATGATGGGAAAGCATAAACACCAATGCATCTTATTACTGATTATTCACATTACAGTTGTACTCAGAGACACCAGTACAGGCTGGAACTACATTGTACTAGGGGAGAAGACAAGGAGTACATCATGAGTAGCCAGAGACACAATATATACTATTTTAATACACATATGCCCACTTGCAAAATTTTAAAATAATATTATAAAATCAGTGTTAATTATCCTCATATCCCTCCATTAATTGGCTGATTTCTTTTAATTTAATTTAACTTTATTTACAAATACCAGTGCAGAAATGGGTCTTAATTAGGTAGGCTTCAGAAAGCACTCCATGGCTAAGGGCCAGAGTGTAAGGTGGCACAGAGATGTCTGTAGAAAAGTAAATCAGATAAATTCAGTTTAAAGATGATGGGGCTAACACTTAACGCGTTTAACTTGCTGTTGTGTTTTTCAGATGTTCGATTTGGAATGGATTGTGAACAGAAAAATAATTGAATATATTCAGACCTTGTTCCTAATCCCCACCCTACACTTTCAATGTATCTTTTGCCTAGTCTGTTGCTAAAAACATATTTTACTATCCCAGGAACAATAGAGAAAACATCCTGCAGCAGAATAATCTCTATTTTATTCTGTGATATTCCATAAACAAAATGGCCAGTCTGTTTTCCAAAATCTTTATCATTCCTGATGACGTATGAGAGAAAGAACAGAGCTGGGTTTCCAGTATCAGGGGAGACTGCAGTACCAGCAGCAAAAGAGGGAGATGTGGCTTGACTGGTGTCTTGTTGTAAGGAGAAAATTTGACATAAAAACAGGGGCTGCTCAAGCACAACACCATGGGCTTCTTCCTCTTATTTTTCCCCCTTTCCCACGGGCTACAACAATGAAACATGTACATAAGGATTTCTTTCAGTTCAAGGGCTGTGATCAAATGTAAAACTCTTGTCAACTCTTGGTTCCTAAGAATTAACTGTGGGGCTGAATTCCTCTCTAAAGCCTTGGCATCATTTTCCCCTGAAACGCTAGAGCCCTCTAGTGGCCAATGTTAAAATAGTCATAAGGATTTTCTACCAAAGGGACTGCGCTTTTTAAAATCAATGGCAAATCTCCGATGGGCATCACATAGAGGATAATAGGATCCAAAACTAGGACCACCTACTGTTCAATTTCCTATTGTAATCTTCCACCGCATTCTTTCCCTGTCTCATGTTCATCTTTACCGTTTTCATATAACTCATTTCAGATTAAGAGATAAGGATCACCAATACCTTCAGCATTTTTTTTCAAGAAGGCAATGATTCTAGTTATTTAATATTAATCTGTGGGTTTAATGTATTTACCTTTCATTACAGAAAAAAATTCTGAAATGTTTTCGAGTTTTATTGCTTGCTCACAAGAAAGGAAGAGGAGGAGAAGATCAAAATAATTTTTGGATTCATTCTGAATCCAAACAAATGTAAAAATCACATTCTTCCAAGGAATTCACCTATTACGGGCCATGAGATAATGACAGGTTGTTTCTGCTTATAATAAAAAAAAACCTCTGCAAAGTGTGTCATTAGACTGAATTGTTCTGAAGCTGACATTCAACAAATTAAGCACACAGGGACTCCGGTGGATTGATATGTGACACACAGTCTATGCCAGTTATAAAATATCGTGTAAACATTGGAAAGAAATCTGGCACCCCATTAGGAACAGGATTAGTTACACATGAGAACAAATAATAGAGATATAAATCAGCTTGCGGCATAGACGAGCGGAATGATAAACAAGCTCTGCGCATCTTTAAACTAAATGCAAATTAACTTGGAACTGAACCATCGATTTTAGAAAGTTTCGATGCACATCGGAGGGGAAGCTCACATGTTTCATCAGACCGAGATCCCTTTCCCAATACATTTAAATTCTCTGCAGAGAAAGGACGCGTGGGCTGGTTTCCACTTCCCATTTCTACTTCTGGATAAGCAGAAGAGATCCGTGCATTTTAAACGTGGGGAACAGAGGTGAAGGAAGGGCCTTTTACAGTGGCGAGGGGCTGCATTTGGCACAATCTCTTCCTTCTCAAACTCCAACCCTATTTTAACTGCGGCTAATTTCCACCACGGAAAGCTCCGGCGCGTGGGGAAGAAGCCAAGGCTGAGATGTGCAGGAACGTGAGTTCAGGGAGCGCGGAGCCAGAGGGGGGAAACCTGCGCTGCCGGCCAGCGGCTACCCAAGGCTCCGGGCGCCCCGCAGAAGCCACTCGGCGGCCGCCGGCGGGGAAGCAGGCGGAGGCGGCGGGCGCTGACCACAGCCGGGGCTGGCCCCTGTAAGAACCTCGGAGAGCTCCGGCCGCTGCGCACGTTCCTTAGCCTGCTCAGCCCCCGACGGCGGGGGCAGGTGAATATAACCCGGGCCCGGCCGGCGCCCAGCCCAGCCCGACGGCAGGGGCGGGCAGCGAGGCGCACTGGCAGAGAGGGAGGAGGAGACGCTCCGGGAAAGGCACCAAGAGCACAGCACGGGTGGGCGCCTCCAGGACCGTCACCGCACCGACGGGAGGCGGTTCCTTGCCCCAGCCTTGCGGGCAGCGAGTCCCCGCGCCGCCCGCTCCCTCGGGCTCCGGACTGGTCCTGCTCAGCCCGATGTGCGCCAGGGCGGGAGCAGGAAGAGGCACGCCTTGCTGCCTCCTTGCGGGGGCCGCCCGCGCCGGGCCACTGGAACCGCAGCAGCCGCGCTGGACTGAGCCGCTGCCTCCCGCGCCGAGCACCTGCCCTGCGGGCGAGGCGGAGCCGCGCCAGCCGCCCGAGCGCAGCCCCTGATCTGGGAAGAGACCCGCTTCCAGCCGCCCCCTGTCATGGGATGGAGGCCCCCTGCGAGCCCAGCTCCTGCTCGCTGGCGGCTGGGAAGGGCGGCGTCCTGGCCAGGGAGTTGGGCAACGGGACCAACGAGTCCCTGCAGGCGCTCTTCGGGAGCTTCCAGCTGGAGCGGGCCGACGGGCTGGCGGGGGACACGTCGGCCGTCCTGCGCATCGCCATTTCCAGCGTCTACTCGGTGGTGTGCGCCCTGGGGCTGGTGGGCAACCTGCTGGTGCTGTACCTGATGAAGAGCAAGCAAGGCTGGAAGAAATCCGCCATCAACCTCTTCGTCACCAGCCTGGCGCTCACCGACTTCCAGTTCGTGCTGACGCTGCCCTTCTGGGCGGTGGAGAACGCGCTGGACTTCACCTGGCTCTTCGGCAAGGCCATGTGCAAGATCGTGGCCTACGTGACGGCCGCCAACATGTACGCCAGCGTCTTCTTCCTCACCGCCATGAGCGTGGCGCGCTACCACGCCGTGGCCTCGGCGCTGAGCAGCCGGCGGCGGGGCTGGCCCGGCTGCTGCGCCGCCAAGTGGCTGTGCCTGCTCATCTGGGCGGCCGCCCTGCTGGCCTCCCTGCCCCACGCCGTCTTCTCCACCACCGCCCGCGTCTTCGGCGAGGAGCTGTGCCTGGTCAGGTTCCCCGAGGGCCGGGGCAACAGCGCCCAGTTCTGGCTGGGCCTCTACCAGAGCCAGAAGGTGCTGCTGGGCTTCGTGGTGCCGCTGGCCGTCATCAGCCTCTGCTACCTGCTGCTGCTGCGCTTCCTGGGCGAGCGCCACGCGGGAGGTGGGCCCACGCGGCGGGCCAAGGTGACCCGCTCGGTGACCGTGGTGGTGCTCGCCTTCTTCCTCTGCTGGCTGCCCAACCAGGCGCTCACCGCCTGGGGCGTCCTGGTCAAGCTCAACGTGGTGCCCTTCAGCCCGCATTACTTCCTCTCCCAGGCCTACCTCTTCCCGCTCAGCGTGTGCCTGGCACACTGCAACAGCTGCCTCAACCCGCTGCTCTACTGCCTGCTGCGCCGCGAGTTCCGCGCCGCCCTGCGCCGCCTGCTGTGGCGCCTGGCCTCGCCCTCGCTCACCGCCACGCGCCCCTTCACCGCCACCACCAAGCCGGAGCCCGAGGAGCAGGCCCTGCGCGCCCTGGTGCCCGCCAGCTCACCGCGGCCCGTCGCCCCGCCGCCAGAATTGCTCTACTACCCGCCCGGCGTGGTGGTGTGCAGCGGCCGCTGGGACGTGTTGTCCAGCGGCTCCGCCGAGCAGCGCTGCTGAGCTGGGCTGGGGGCTGTAGGGCAGTGGTTTGCAAAGATTTTTCCACAGGACCCAGTGGGGGGAAACATCACGTGTGCCCGCGAGCCAACAATGACATCTTTGAGCAGTGCATGCCAGTCTTTTGAGGGTGCAGTGCAGCCTGAGGGTCTGCAACCCAGAACGGGGTCCCGATCTGTGGTTTGAAAATCACTGCTGTAGGGGATGGTGCCCCTGGGATTGGGGGGAGGAGGTGGCGCCCCTCACGGTGGAGGCAGTCCATGACCATGGAGGGGATGGACAGATGAAGACGCCTAGACAGTGTGGCCTTAGTTTGAGGAGGTGGCGGGGCTCTGGGCAGTGAGACTGCAGCTGAAGCAGGACACGTCGGGGCTTGCTCAGTGCCATGGTTGCACAGATGGCAGCCTGGGAAACAAGCAGGCTCTCAGCCATCATTTCCCACCTCCCTCCCCAGAGGGCCTGGCTTTGTTCTCTCCGCACAGGCACCAACTGAGTCCCCCAGCCACTGCAAACACAGCTGTAGCCTTGGCGCTAGCCCCGCTCTCTGGAGAAACCTGCTTCGGGTGCGTTCACCGCAGCCCTTCCACTTTGCTGTACCTGCAGCCAGAGTGAAGAAAGTCACACTGGTAAAGGAGAACAGAAGTAACTGCTGTTCAGAGGCTGGCTGCTGCTGGGGAGAGGGACCGATTTTGTTACCTGTAACTATAAACTTGGCCCCAGCGTTGCAATGTTATGGGGTACCATCTGCCACTGCTGTAGAGATGTGGTTGAGGGGGTACCGTGTCTATAGCTGACCACTGCTTGAAGAAATTAAACCACAGTACTTTCCAAATGAAAGGGGCTGTATATTCAATCCTAGGCCACAAGGCACCACTATTATCTTCCTGTAGGGAGCATGGGCCATAGAACTCTTCTAAAATCATTCTTAAATCATTAGAGAAACATCCAGTCTTGATTTAAAGGTTAGCAGTGATGAAGAATCAAGCATGAACATTGGTAAAATTGTCCTAAGGGTTAATTAACCTCACTTATAAATTTATGTTCTATTTCCAGTTGAATTTGCCTAGCTTCATAACTTCCAGGCAATGGATCATCTTACAGCTTTCTCTGATAGATCGAAGAGCCTGTTATCAAATAGTTGTTCCCCAGGTAGGTATTACAGACTGTAGCAAGGCACCACTTAACCTTCTTTTTATTAAGCTAAACAGACTGAGGTGGTTGAGTTTCTCACTATAGGGCATGTTTTCTAATCCTTTAATCATTCACAGGGCTCTTCTCTGAATCCTTTCCCATTTATCAACATCCTTTTTGAAATGTGGATACCAGAATTGGACACAGTATTCCAGCAGTAATCACATCAATGCCAAATAATCTCTCCTACTCAAGTTTCCCATTTAGGCATCACAGAATTGTATTTGCTCTATTGATCACAGCTCCCAGGCACCTGATTGTCCACCCCCCACCCCAATTTTTTCTCAAAGTCACTGCTTCCCATCCTGTAAGTAGGGCTTACATTCTTTATTTCTATATGTATACATTTCTATTTGGCCATATTACAACACCTTGTTGCAGAAAGTGATCAAGATCACTTGGTAAATTGGGTACAAATAGTGACCTGTCCTCTTCATTATTGACATCCCCTCCACAATTTTTTGGGTCAGCTGCAAACTTTATCAGTCACTGGGATCTTATGTTTTCTTCCTGGTCATTGATAAAAATGTGAACTAGCAGAAGGGGTAGGTCCCTATGGGACCCCACTGAAAACACACTTGCATTGCCACAATTCATCACTCACAGTTCGAGATCTATCGGTAAGTGTTTTTACTCCATTTAATAGGTGCAAAGTTAATTTTAGATTATTCTGGTTTTTTAATTAAGATGTTATGTTGTACCAAGTCAAACACCTTACATCACTTTTACGTATATTATGTCAATGCTAATTACCTTTATCAACCGAACTTGTACTATCAAAAAATTTAAATTAGCTTGTCAAGGTCTGTTTTCCATAAACCCCTCTTGATTTGCATTCATTACTTTACTCTCCTTAAATTTATTATTAGCTGAGTCCCCTGCCAGCTGCTCCATTATCTTGCCCAGGATCAATATCAAGCAAACAGGCCTATAATTATCTAGGTCATTAACTTTGCCTTTTTTAACATAGGCACAACATTAGCTTTCCTGTAGTCTTCTAGAACTTCCCCAGGGCTCCAAGACTTATCGAAAGGCAACATTAATGGTGCAACAAGAACCTTAGGCAGCTCTTTTAAAACTCTTGGATGAGGGTTATCTGGACATGCTCGTTTCAAAATTTTGACTTTTAGTAGCTTCTGTTTAATATCTTCCAGAGAGACTAGTGGATTGGAAAGAGTTGTCATAAAATGACATCCATTTTTCCCCTCAAAACACAGACCAATATGAATATAGAGGTACTTAGGAGGGTTTCTATGTGTCCACTTTTGTTCCTAGCTGTTGCTGTGGATTTTAGAACTCCAAAGATACTTAATCTCCTTGGGCTCTGTATCGAAGACTTGTCTTTGCTACAAGAGGTCATAGATTCATAGAATATTAGGCTAACCCAGTGGTTCCCAGCCTGTGGGGACGTTCAAAGCCTGCAAGAGGGGAGCTGCTGTCTAAGGACTAAGGCAGAGCACATGAGGCTACAAGACATCTGCGGTTTCTCTGCTTCAGCCAGCGGGGATGGGAGATCAGTGAGGAGAGTGCCTCCTCACTGAACTTCTCTCTGGTTGCAGTGGGTGGAGGTGCTGATGGCAGAGACTGGTGGCCCTTCAGGGTTGTAAAAATGATAACTTTGGCCCTCGAGCCAAAAAGGTTGGGAACCACTAGCCTAATTCATGTGAGACTTTTGGGAAAAGAGGAGCTGGTAATCGGGACAAGACCAACTTCAGGAGATTCAACTTGTGGTGTTTCCTACTCATCCCTTCATTTCAAAGAACAGGTTTGTCCTTCTCATCCGTGGCAGGGTCCATTGCATTAACACAGCCCATGAGATCCGCATTCATCTCAAAAAATCCACAAAAAACAGGGTGAAGATCTTGCTTCCACTCTTTGCTTGGCCCCCCACCAACTCCTGTAGACTAGAGCTTTCAGCTGCTTCTACACAGCATCCCTTGGACCCTGGGGGAAGAGGAGTTCCACAGGGCCCAGTGGAAAGATGAATGCACCAGGTCAGGCTGTTTTAGTTTCTTTCTGCTGTGGGTTTGGGGGAGAGAATGTGGAACAGCTCCCTTCTGCACATGGTCTGACCTCTACATCTCCATGAATTGTGAGTCGAAGGAGAGCCCACAGAGGAGCACTGTGCAGTGTCTGGGAAGGAGCAGATTAAAATGGTAAAATTTCTTCTCTCTAGGGATTCCAGAGTAAACATTTTTCTGTTGTAACTCAAGTTGTTAGTTATTAATTTGAGTTAATGAACAATTGTAAGTGATACCTCAGACAGTGCACAGCAGTTAATTCCAGGACCCAAGTGTTTGTGGTTCACCTTTGGAGTCAGCCTAGAGCAAAGTACAAAAGGTTACGACTTGGAAAACATGATTCTGATCTGGAGCAAAATGCTTGTGGAGAATGTGTTAACTGGTGATTGATTAACTCCAATTACAACACAAACAAAATGTCTAGTCCGGACAAACCCTATCTGTGAAATTCACTTCTGGCACATTGAAGAGATCCTTGTGGGAGACAGAGGGTAGTCCTTGAGCTAGCATTCTGTGTGAGGAGGAAAAAGCAGTTCCCATCCCCACTCCCCCATCATGGACATAAGGTCTTTACTTTTTGTCCAGGGAAACCTTGCATTGACTTCAACAGGTGTTATACTCAGTACTTACGGCGGTATAAACAGAGACCTTCACGATTTGGCCCCTGGCTGTACATGCCAGTAAAAATCCATAGTAGAATTAAGACTTGTACCTTTGCTCTGACCACAGCTGGCTCTGTCATTTGACCATAACAGCCATAGTGGGTCAAACCAATGGTCCATCTAGCCCTGTATCATGTCTTCCAACAGTGGACAATGCCATTTTCCTTTAGAGGGAGTAAATTGAACTGTGGCACCATTACTATATCTCAAGACAGCTGAGACTAATTCAGAGGCATCCTTAAAATGCTGAGGAGTGCCCAAATAGGAAAAAAGAGGCATAAGGCAGTGTTCAAAAACAACAAATATTAATTGGAGGAACAAATTGGTGAGGAAAGATTTATGAGAAAACTGAGTGGGGACCTTGTAATCTGCAACTATTATAAGTGAATGAAACAGCAAGGATGGGGTAGAAACAGCCCGGAACAAGCTGTTCTTTGTTCAAAGCAGCAATTTTGTTCAAGGAAAGTGTCAGGAGTGCAATCACTTGGACTGTAGAGGAGGCAAACATTAGAACATCCTGTCTGTTTAGTGAAAGGGACTGGATTCAAGAGGGTCTTTCCATCCCTAACTTCCATGACACAGATGAAAAAACATCTTCTGCAGAGCACCCCTCTTACGTTATCTGTGAAAGCTCATGTGATTAAAAAATTGGTTAGTCTTTAAAAGTGCCACAGGATTCCTTGTTTGTTTTGCTAAACTAGACTAACATGGCTACTCCCCTGATTTTTTAAGCATGAATGCTGAGCTGACTGGTTTCTTCCCATTCCCCATGTTTGGATTTATAACAAAAATCTTCTCATAAATCAAAGTAAAATATTCATATAATTCTATCTCCAGCAGCTGTAAATAAAAAAAGCTAATAGAATGTTAGGAACCATTAGGAAAGGGATCGATAAGACAGAATATATCATATATCTATATAAAACCATGGTACGCCAGCCACCTTAAATAGCGTGCACAGTTCTGGTCACCTCATCTCAAAAAAGATATATTGGAATTTGAAGAGGGACAGAGAAGAGCAACAAAAAATGATTAGGGATATGCAACAGCTTCAGCATGGGAAGAGATTGAAAAGATGGAATTTTCAGTTTGGAAAAGAGATGACATGATAGAGCTCTATAAAATCCTGACTAATATGGAGAAAGTGAATAAGGAGGCGTTATTTTTTTTTTCACATAATAGAAGAAGTAGGGGTCACCCAGTGAAATTAATAGGCAGCAAGCTTAAAACAGTTAGCCTGTGAAACTCATTGCCAGTGAACATTGTGAAGGCCAAAAATAAAACAGTTCAAAAAAGCACTAGGTAAGTTCATGGAGGATAGGTCCATCAATGGCTTTTAGCTAAGATGGCCAGGAATACAGTCCTGTGCTCTGAATGTCCGTAGCCTCTGACAAAAACTTGGAGAGGAAGACAGGATGGCTAACTCTATGATTGCCTGGTCTATTCATTCCCTCTAAGGTACCTAGCATTAGCCATTATTAGAAGACAGGATTTAGGGCTAGATGAACCATTTGTCTGACCCAGCATGGCTGTTTTTATGTTGTCAGTTTTTTTGTTGATCTCATGCAGCCTGCATGTTTAATCAAAGATTCAGGGTATAGTTATATAGGTGTCTAAATACATTTAAAAACCTGGCCCTAAAGACACAGACTGCACCTAATAAGATTTTCAAAAATGCCAAGAGACCCAATTCCCATTGATTTCACTGCTAGCTAGGTCCTTCTAAAAATCCCACATGATACCTAT
>ML685863.1:5190905-5214028 GCA_007922175.1 Pelusios castaneus | reverse complement strand
TTCTTAGTCTCCTTTAGGCCTTGATCCCCTTCGATTCCCTATGCAGAAACCACTGCAGTCACACATGGCCCAACTAAATTCTTATGGGTGTGGAGTTGAGCCACAAGGAGGGTGACTAGATAGCAAGTGTGAAAAATTGGGATAGGGTGGGGGATAATAGGCAGCTATAGAAGAAAAAGCACCAAACACTGAGATGCTCCCTATTAAAATTGGGACATCTGGTCACCCTATCCATCAGGAGCCACTTGCTAGATTGGGACCTTAGATTTGGAGCTTTTGATAAGAGTTATTTCCCTGCAGTTTAATGAGAGAATTTGTTATTAATCTAAATCAAGAGGATTACTGACAATGTTTATAATGAAAATTGCATTGTAAGAGTTCTCTCCTGTCTGTCAGAGGTGTCTAATAAGATAAATTCTACAAGAAAAAATTGGACCATGGTCTCAGTATAACTAGTAAAAATGTATGAAACGTCTTGTTGCATGTCTTTAAACACTGTCCTATGTCTCAGTTGAAGGAAGATGTGTTCCTTAGAACATATGAAGAATGAAAATAATTGGACTCTAATTCATATAAATGTACATATATGCACACATTTCTCAGGCTGGTTCAGAAGCTGCTTCAGTTGGAATCATACATAAGGACCCACATGTGACAAGGCTACGACACAGTCAGAGAGATTTTATTCCTCCTACATCGTGAAGGAAGTTGTTTAGTAAGTGCCAGTCAGTGATACCAGTGCAAACCCATTGATGGAGATGTGGGTTGCACAGCTGACAGCGAGTTCCTAATCTGAACGCAATAGGGGTTCCACAACTCTAACTAAGGCCCTAATTTTCCCTGTTGCCCCTATATGGCTGGTGATTAGGTGTAAGAAGAAAAGAACTCAGACCCTTGGAGCCTCAGTTTGAGTTTTCTGAGCTTTCGTTATGAAAAACATCTTGGAATTTGAGCATATATGATATGGATTCATTAAAGAGAAACATCTAACCTCACAACCCCATTTTACAAGTACTTAGTGTGGTTCTATTATGAAAGGAGTAAATGCTTTCTCTTGCGGTCAATTGTTTCATGTCTCACATTATTTGGTGTTTTTCTTTAAAGCTCCAACTTCCAGAGTTAAGAATGAGACTCTCCGATATACACACACACATACAAGATTAGCCCTGATAGTTGTGGAGAAAAGCATGAAAATATGACTCGAGCTGAGAAACCAGAAGTAAAAAAGAACCCACAATTCATTTTTAAAAATCACATGATTTCTAAGCAAGTCACTTGTGATTTTTTTGTTTGTTTGTTTTTTTGAAACCTGATTCAAGATTTTTGAATGCTCATGGTTGGTAACACAATGTTTTTTCTGAAATTTGAAACAGACCCTGGTCTCACAATGAACTCACACAGAGCCTCACTGAAGTCAATACGGAGATCTCTGCACCCTCTGGAATGCCACTGACTTCAGCAGGCCTTTGCATGGGTTCAAGAGGCTTCCTACGCAAGGCTTGGTGCCTTACTACTTAACCAATAACATCCAGTGGCTAGAAGTAGTGCCAGCTTCTTGTGTACTCAGTGCTAACTGTAGCCAGCTATTTCTTTTGACAGAATAAATTGCAGGCTCAGGACCAGTGTGATAGGTAGCTGCTACCCAGGGAAAATACCAAGAAGGAAAAGGAGGATCTTAGCTACCTAAGGGATAGAACAGAGGTGGCCAAACGGTGGTTCTTTTACAGTTAAAGTGCAAGTCATGGAGCTCTCTACACCCCCCTCCGCAGGGCCACAGTCCTGTTGTGGGATGGTGGGCTCAGGGTTTCTGTCCCGAAGAAAGCACTTGCCAGGATTCAGGGGTTCTGTCCCATGGCATGTGCCTGCCAGGGCTTCAGCACTGCAGGGAGGGAGGTCTCAGGGCTTCTCTTCCATAGGAGGCGGCTCCCGGGGCTCCTGAAGCCCTAAGGTCTGGCAGGCATGCTGGGGCTCTCAAGCTTCTGAAGGACTTGTTGTACATGGCTCAGATATTCAGTAAGTTGGGCCATCATTGGGTGAGAAGGTGAATGAGGACCGAGGCACCAGATGCTAAGCAGAGAGAGAGAGCATGCCAGCCAGGAAGGTTAATGTATTACTTTCCAATGGAAAGGCACTACTTTAAAATCTCTGGTGTTTGATAACTCACAAATCCTTGTTTGTGACTGGGCTTTTAAGGTTAAAACAGAAGATTTTTCTGAGCATACTTGCAGCTTTATACCATGAGTTGCTAGCCAAAGAACTCTAAAACCAGAAAGCTGCGCGTGGTTTTCTCGACTAGGATGATATATCTTTATAATGAACCTTCAGAATTGGACAAAAAGGAGTGGGAGACTTACGAAGCTAGAAGCTGATAAGGGAGGCTAGTCACGATATTTTTAAGAAGTTGTCTCTCATTGAACATTGGAGACCAACCAAACATTCAGGCTTTGGGGTGGGAGGAATCAGCCTGATTTTTTAAGAGTCACATCCCAGTTTCCCAGTATAGAGGCACAATCTTGTGCTCACAAAATGATTGTGCCACAAAAGTCAGGTAATTTTTAGACAAGGTACCCTGTCTTAAAAGTGACAAACAAGATCTATCTGTTTCAGCTCTGCCAGGCTAACAAAAAACACTAAGCATTTATTTTCCCCACTACAGTCAGCATTAATTATTCTAAATTCACACAGGGAGCAGACCTCTGTCTTTCTTCCTAGATGTTACCTTTCTTTGATGTCCCTACAAGGGAGTAAAATCAATGTAGTTAATACACAAGGGAGATGTTAACAGAGGGGGATGATTTAATTCCCCTAAAGAAAAAAAATGGGGTAATCCATATAAAAATAAGTAAAAAGAGATATTATACTGGTTACCTTGGAGCAGGCAGCAGAGTTAATATTAATAATTCAGGTTCAGAGGAGTGATCCAAAATTTTTGCTCTATGGATACATGAAGAAACACCAGTTAGATACTGAGAAATTAGTATTTGCAGAAACTTAGAGACACAGGGCTTGTGCACACTACAGCCTTACCGCACGATATGGCTGCCAGCGTACACACTAGTCTTGCTTGTTGCGCAGCAACAGCCCTCTTGCCACGCAACAGGTAAACCACCTAAACGAGGGTGGTTAGGCTTACCATGGAACAGGTGTCCCATGGTAGAGCCAGTGTGTACGTTCCTTGTGCTTTTGACAGCCTCTGGAAATATCCCAGAGTGCCAATCGAGGCCACTCTGGGACACAGGAGCTGTCATACTTGTCAATTTCACGGCTCTAGCAGAGCCATGAAATTGACAAGTAGCGGAGCTCTAGCCACGGGTTCCCGGAACTCCGGCCACAGGAGCTCCGCTGCTGTTGGAGCCACCAGGAACCATGGTGGCTCCTGGGGACTGGGAATCTCACCGCTGCCTGCCACCCTGGCTGGTGGATCCCAGTGGGAGCCCCCAAGTCCGGACAGCTTGAGCCCCACTGCCTGCCACCTGGGCCACCCGGGTTTGCCGGGTCCTGAGCGGCTATGTCTGCCAATCGGGAGCCGACAACCCCGGGCGGCAGATTGAACTCAGGCCGCCTGGGGTTGCCGGGTCCCAAGCAGCCAGAGGGAATCGCCATGGCAGCAGGGCTCTAGCCACCAGGAGTGCTGGCACTCCCAGCACCTTGAGCCCTGCTGCTGCTGTGGTTCCCCGCAGCTGGGGCTCAGCTGCTTCTGGGAAGCCTGAGCTCTCAGCGGCTTGAGCCCCACTGCCAGCCTAAAGGCTGGCTCCTGCAGTGCATGGTGGGATAAGTGCCCACCATGCACTGCTCCTTCTAACAAAAATTCAAAGGACTGTGTGAACGCTCCTTTTCGTTAAAAGGATTACTGTGTGGACAGGAGAAAGCATTACAGTTATAATGCTTTGCTTCTCTCACAACAACTTATTGCGGGACAAGTCTGTTATGTGTACATGGCCACAGTGTACAATATTTGACAGCTTGAAACTGGAAACGCCGCTGAAAGCAGTTCTACAGCAAATGCCATCATCCTTTTCCTCCACCGAGCCAGCCACCTATAACAGTTCAGGAATGTGAAGTACAACCTCACTAGATCTTTCGTGACACCCACTGATCCCCTAACATCTTTTGATGAGACTGAAGGGATCAATGCTGAGGAGACAATGTGCTATTTCTCTGAGTGTTGCCAAAGTTAAGACTTTCTGTTTGCTTCCTGAGCTGTATATTTAATCAAGACGACAGCATTTCATACAAGCAGTTGGAGTTGCTTGTTTTCCAAGGAACCAAATGAGATTATGAAAAATAGGGTGTGAACTGGGAGGACACTACGACTGTAAAGCACTTCTAAGCAAGCAAATAAATAAAAAATATGTAATAAGGATATTTAAGTCCAATGCTAATTTGTTAAACAGGAAAATAATATTTCCTGAGGTAAAGAAAAAGGAAAGAGTGTCAGTGTAGAGTTAAAAAAGCTAACCCTTGGCCTGACTGAATTGGTGCAGAAAACAAGATTATTTCCATCAAGGCTGGGAAATTTGCTCATCACAGAATACACTGTGTTCTAAAGGATCAAGCAGGGAACTACAATTCAGAAGATCGAGGTTCTATTCCTAGCTCTGCCCATGAATGGGGAGGGACGGATCATGGGCAACTCACTTCCACTTTCTATGTCTCAGTTTCCCCACCTGAGGAATGGGGATAATAATACAGCCATCCCCTGTAAAGTGCTTTGAGGTCTAAGGATACAAAGTGTGATACGGAAAACTGGTCTGAAATCAGTAAGATGAAATTCAGTAATGGCAAGTACAAATTACTACGTTTGGGAAGGATAAAACATTGAGTGTACGAACACAAAGAAGGGAATAACAGGCCAGGTAGTAATACTGTAGAAGGGGGTCTGGAGACTAGAGTGGATCACAAATCAAATATGAGTCAATGTTTTACAGGTGCAAAACAAGTCAAATACCATTCCAGTGTGTAGTAACAGGAGAACAGTATCTCAGACCGGGGGGGGGGCAGCAGGAATTGTCCTACTGTAAGTTGGCCCAGATGAGACCTCAACCGGAGTTCTGCATCCACTTTTGGGTGCTGCACTTTAAGAAAGATGTGGACAAATTAGAGAGTACGGAGGAGAACAACAAAATAATGCTAAAAGGTTTAGATACTAGGACTATAAAGACAAATTTTTAAAGGACTGAGTATATTTAGCTTTGAGAAAGGATGAATGGGGGGGGACCTGATAACTGTCTTCAAATATTTTAAGGGCTGTTATAGAGAGTACACTGATCATTCTCCACATCCACTGAAGGTAGGACAAGAAGAAGTGGGCTTAGTTTGTAGCACCAGAGATTTAGATCAGATGTGGGGGGAAAAGCCTTCTAAGAATAGTCAAATACTGAAATAGGTTGACAAGGGACATCAGAGAATTCCCATCATTGGAGGTTTATAACAACAGGTTAGACCAGCAGTTTTCAACCACTGTGTTGGGACACAAAAGTGTGTCATGAAGAGCTGGGAGGTGTCTCACAGAAAATTGGCAACTCAGCTTGGAGCTCCTGCTGCCTGTCGCTCTCTGCTGCCCTCAACAGCCCACTCCTGTGACACAACACAGGCAGCAGCCAGGACCAGAAGAGTAAAGGGATTTAGGGCTGCAACCCAGAGATCCAGGGCTAAGACAGGCACTACCTGCCCCACAAAAATAAACCTGGCCCCATCAAGCCAGGCTGCCAGGGCACCAGCCTGAGCTGGCTTGACTCTGCCCCCACCCAGGTCCCAGAGTGCTGCAGTCTCCCAAGCACTCCCAGCCCAAGCACCATCACCACCACTGGCAGGTTGTAGTGTATCACACAGGGGGACATCATCTGTCAGGTATGTCACTGTGGGGAAAAAAGGTTGAGAACCACTGGGTTAGACAAACATCTGGTCAGGAGTAACTACCTATACTTGGTTCTGCCTCAGCATAGATGAATGGATTAGATATAGGTCTCTTCCACCCTACAGCTGCATCTACACTTGTAAATTAAGTCGACTTAAGCTTGCTTAAGTCGACTTAATTTACCCTGCGTCTACACTACAGTTTCCTTAAGTCGACTTAATGAAAATTAAGTTGACTTTATTAAACCTAGATTTAATTAGACTTAAGGCTTAATTCAACTTTTTAAAGTTGAATTAAGCCAGTGTAGATGTGGGGTAGCCCTAAGTCAATTTAGGGCTACCCCAGGACTACACCAATGCCCTCCCTGCTGGGGGGGCACAGAGGGAGCCTGGCATGTCCCCCAAAAGGCAGGGCAGAGCCCTGTGTGACGCTGTCCAGCTTTAGGGAACCATTTATGATATTATTTCCTATTAATATCTCATATATGCTATAATCCATAGGAACTGTGTCATGTTTGGTATCAATAGAAAGGTAGTAATTTGCTGGGAATGATTATATCGTTCATGTATAGGAATTGTATTTGTATTAAAAGTTAGGAATATGGTTATTATATCTATACTTGTGTGATTTTGTGGAAATACCCGAGACAGGCTGTCTACAACCATTGTGTCCTTAATGTTAAGGAAGCTCCCATGCCATTAAGGACATAGGGAATACAACCATTGTGTCCCTAATGGCTCATCAGGTTACTCCCTGGGCCCATTGTACGTGGGAGCTTCCTTAACATTAAGGACACAATGGTGTAGACAGCCTGTCTCAGGTGTTTCCACAAAATCACACAAGTTAAAGTATAGATATAATAACCATATTCCTAACTTCTAATACAAATACAATTCCTATACATGAACTATATAATCATTCCCAGCAAATTACTACCTTTCTATTGATACCAAACATGACATAGTTCCTATGGATTATAGCATATATGAGATATTAATAGGAAATAATATCACAAATGGTTCCCTAAATCCAAACAGCGTCACACCCTGCCCACATGCCCTGCCAGGGTCCCTGTCCCCCTTTGGCCCATTGTACACAAGGGGTGCCCCTCCTGCCACCGTGGACCTGCCCAAGGTCCCCCTAGCTCCTAGAAGTCGACGGAGGCATCCAGTGTGGATGCTCTAGGTCAATTTTGTAAGTTCCCCTTTAAGTTGACTTTAATTTTAAGTGTAGACTCACTAAGTCGACTTAGTTAAAGTTGACTTAAAATTACAAGTGTAGACATAGCCTACATGTCTATCTGGTTATACTTCACATCAGATATTTATATATTGGATCCTATTTAGAGCAGGGTAAAACTGGATGACCATTATCAAGCTCAGACTCTTCTTGACTTCATAGCCCAAGTTAGTCAGTTAAAAGCACCCACCAGTCTACTATTAAATACAATAACAGATGCCATTTATAATTTGATTCATCCATTGAACTGAAGTAAAGGGCAGAATTGATGAACCCTAGAAATGAGTGGTATTACCATGAATGTATTTAATACCTGCAACATTTTCAAAGTGCTGAAGGAAACCTTTGTTTCATGCTTAGAAACTATAACATTTTAGTGTGGTTTTGGTGTAATTTAAAAGATTTTTCCTTAAAATGCACACAACTGGATTTTTTCCCCACTTTTTCCAATCAGGGTATTTGTATTTTTGGCTGGGTGCTTTTTTCTGTAGGTGGCACTTCAGAAGGATTATTATTCTCAAGTCTTAAAGCTATCGCGGCCCCCCCCCCAGCTGTGGGAGCTCAAATGCAAGATAGCATCTGTAAATGGGCTTCACAATGATTGGGGAGGGATAGAGCTGACAAGTCACCCTTTGAGTCCCCCAGACCGATTTCACTGGTACCTAGTCCTCTCTCCTCACCGAGAGAACAGCAGAGGTAATAAAGGAGACTGGTTAACAGGAGCCGTACAATACAGGAATTCGTCATGAGCTGCATTGTCAGAAGGGATGAGTAGACCTGCCTGGGGACCTGCAAGTGCTTTTAGCAGAACAGCCAAGGGCCCACTAACAAGGGATGGCTGAGGTTTACAATCACGGGCGGTGGGCTGAAGCGTCCCTTTGGGGAGTCCAGCTTCCTGCCCTGCTTCTTCTGCCCTGGCTCTGCCCCACTATACGAGCTGCCTCCTCTGCTCAGCCCACTCACCATCACATCCTTCTCCCTCCCCCACTCAGGTTCACTCCTTTCTTCTATATTCCCCCAGGTGGTGAGCGACAATGGCAGAGGGATGCAGGGAGCGGGCAGAGCTATGGCCTAGGGCAGAGCAGGGGTGGACTGTAGGTGGGACACAGGAGGAAGAGGTGGAATGGGGAGATAGCATCACTGAGGGGAAGCTTTACCCATAGCCCTGACCCTTTTAAAATTACTGGATCCCTGGGCAATTGCCCCCTGTGCTCCACCCATCAGTAGGCCTGGGGATGAAGACAACATATATCATCCAGATGCCCAGGGACTGAGACTGCAATTCCCCCGTACAAGTCTTTACTGAAGTCCCAAATGTCAGCAAGGAAACATGTGACATTTATGCACCAAAGCCTTGTTATGAATGACTGTCACAGGGCTCACTTACTGTTGGGTAGGTCTGGGGATTAACACCACTCCACTCCACTCCACTCCACTCCCCCTTTCCAACAATTGTTCACATCGCTTCTCCGCAATTGCCCTCCAGAAATCTCAGCGCTCTTGCTTCATGTCTCATTTCTCTGGACTGGCCCCTGTCTTCTCCTTCCAGAGTATTGAAATCCACTGGCCATTCTAGACAGTCTTTTGCTCCAAGACCAGGCCCTATGAAGCAATTCCCCAATGACTAGCAGGGAACCCTGGCTCATCTCCTACTCCAGCTTCCAGTTCAGGGACTCTCCATCAAATAACTCCAGGCTGCTTGTTCCCAAACACTGTTGCTATCTTCCTAGACTCATTACTACTTCCCTTCTCTCCCAGGGAGTAACTATAGACTACTTTCTTTGGTTTCTTGCCAGACTCTATAGCTCCTAAAACACACCTCCCCTCTCTGAGAGAGGGACTACAGACCACTTTCCCTGCACCCCTCCTCTATTCTCAATTTGCTGGCTTTGTATAAGCACAGCCTGCTCCTGCCCCACCCCTGCCCATTTGGGATCAATCATTAATTAGTCTTTCAGGTCCTGGCAGCCTATCAGGCTAATTGTCCTAACAACCTGCTGTGCTTTGTATAGGGTGAACACTCCATTGCAGTGACAGGGAAAGTGAAAGAAAGATCTATAATATTATGGGAAATGCTTGGCAGAGTCTAAAAAACATAAAACATGTCAATACAAGGGCATCCAAGCACATCAGTAAAACTGAGCAACACTCACAAGTTGCCACTTCATGCCAGTTTTTGTACTTTGCTGTGCGATCAAGTCAGTAACACATTTGACTTGGTGCTGATCAGAAACATACAGAACTTTTATAACTAATATCTGACAGTTTAAACTCCCTGTAAAGAACTCTGGTGTTCTAAAGAAAATAAAGATGAAAGCTCTGTATGCAAATAAAAGTATACTAGTTTGCCTACAGGGTTTAATTTGCTGGTTTGAGGTGTGGATATAGAACAATTCATGATAATGCTTTGTGCAACTGAATTAAGTTACAATAATATTCTGTAGAATCCTGTGAAAGAAGCAAACAAGAATTTCATCAAAGTCAGACCCTTATGTGCAAAAGAGAGCGCTAACAGATCTGAGTTAATTCAGTTAATGGCTCTCAACTTGAACATTTTAGGTGGCTCACAAGTTTTACAATTTTTGGCCAAGATTTTTTAAAAATGGGAGTCACTGCCAGGTTCCTAAATTCATATTTAGGAATTTGAATAAGGTGCTGAACTCCCAGCTGCTTCCCATTGATCCCCTACTTAGGTGCCTAAATATGGACTTAAAAGCCAATATTTAGGCACACATTTTTGAAAATCGTGCTCTAAGTTTTTGTTTCATATATAAGCAACAACATTTGGTATAAATCTATCCAGGGGTGGGATATACCTTAAAACGGGGCTTCTCAATCTTTTCCACACCAGAATCCACTTTTCCATACCACGTCTGCTTCTCATCTATCCAGAACCCCTGTCTCATTTAGCAATATTAGAAGGTCAGTGGTTGTGACTCTTTGACACCTTCTTAAGACCATGACCCCAAGTTAAGAACAGGTTTCTTAAAAGTACATTCTTGAAGTTTGGGATCAGTAACTCTAGCTTTCATCCTTACTGGGTGCATTCTTTTTGTAACATATTTAATCTCTTCTCTTCTCCCATTTAGCTAATGATGACCATCTTCCCATTAATCATGAAGAGTATTACGGTGCCATTTTAAAAAGTGGCTTACATGTTAAGACAAAATTGGGGTAGAGGAAGGAAAGTGATAGAGAGATCTGAACTGCAAAGCTTTCAGCTTTACAAGTAAGGCCACCAATTTTAACAAGTATTTCCACTTCATGGAGAAATAATGCCCTGAAATTTTAATCACTCCAGCCAATGAAAGAAGACGATGTTATAGAAATACTAGTATGGAAAATGCACCGAATTGGTATTGATCAAGAATGAATATGTTCCCCGGCAATTTTCTCTTTCATTTGTGTATTGTTCTACTCCACATACTGAACAAAAAAAGCAACAAAGCAACAGCCCGTTAATGCCACAGCCGATGCACAAATCACAACTACTATTACACTCCCTGCAGCACTGACCAAAAAGCCCAGACCCACCCCAACGATGATCTGGGCCAACTGCACCATGCAAGTGAGAGCAGCACAGTCAATTCCTTTCCCTCTGTCACTGGCTTCAGCTTCTCCTCTGTTCTGTTCCTTTTGACTCTGCAAATAAACATAAAATGAAACCCAATCACATAAGACAATTGATATCTGATAGTATCTACCTCTAGCATAGCATTTTTCATCAGTAGATCTCAAAATGCTTTATAAAGAAAGAGACTATCATTATCCCCATTTTACAGGTGGGGAAATTGAGGCACAGAGCAGTGAAATGTCGTGCCTAAGGTCACCCAGCAGGCCAGAATCAGGAATAGATTCTTTAGTCCCACTTCAGTGCTCCAGCCACCAGGCTAGAGGGGTCTGAAGGAAACCAGTGTATTACATGCAGGCTATTGCCAGATCTTTTATAAACACTGCCCAGGTCGTGCAACCAGGATTCTGGCTTGCTTGCTCTCTCTTTAGTCTTCTGGTGTCTGGATGCATGTGTAGTAATTACAGGATTAAAACAATCATTCAGCTACAGCCCTTTCAATCTATGACAAACTCTCCAAATCCCCACACAACCATCAACTGCCCCATTACTCTCCCCAACACATCTCCATCTACAACCGCGCCCCACCTGGGGAAAACTGAGACTTGCAGCATGACTTGAAGTTCAGCAGATTTAGCTTCTGGCAAACCCAGGGGACTCCACAGACGAAGCTTCCTGGGCTGATCTCAGGAGTCGCAATAAACATATGGAAGAGAGAGGGGTCTAGGCCCCAACATATTTCAAAGTGTCAGTGACAAAACAATCGCTTTAATTGCACACAGGTGAGGTTTCTTGGGCAACAGGAATCCTACACACACACACATATCAGGATCCCTCATGCTGGGACACCACGCTGGGGAGTGCACTTTGATGTGCCTCGAAACAATCCGTACCATAACCTCACCGTGCCACTAGTTAGTGTTTAATGATGAACAACAGCCGTTCTCTGTTCCCCTGCTGTGCACCAGCATAGCCCAAGACTGGATACAGCCCTTCAGAGCTGAAAACTGTATATAGGCTAGAAATCTTCCGCATAACAAATACTCTATTATCAACATTGGGGTCAAAACGGCTGATGCAACACCATAAAAATCCATCCATTGCTAAGTAGCAAAACACGAGGTTCTTATGTGTGGACTTTGCCATAAAGGAATTGTTCTTGACTCTCTTTGTGAGACTAAAATTAAGTGATAATTTAGAGACTCACTTTGTGCCTCTTGCAGACTCATGAATACAGAGGATTTGTGGTAATCTTTCACTGCAAGATCAAAGAGCAAGAGACAAGGAGAATTTCAGTGCTCTGTGGTGGGTGGGCAGCTAGCTTAGGCAGTGGCGGATTTAGAGTTAGCAGGGCCCTGTGCTCAGCTTCATTTTCACCCCCTGGGAGGGAGTCACTCAAGAGAAAAAACATTCTCCCTTATATCTTCCCCCTGCCCCGTTTTTCATTCTTTTTTTCTTCATCCTCCTCCTACATTAAAAGTAATAGGAAGTAAATGAAAATAAAGTGGGTTTCTTGATTGCTTTTGTAGCCTAACTTTTTTTTTCACAGACAACTTGAAAGTTGCTGAGAGTCTCGGCAGACCACTTCATAATCTTTCCAAATGTTGTTTGTACTGTCAGCTAACTACGGGAAAGCACTTTGGAGAAGAGCACTTTATTTTTTAAAAAAAACCAAACCCTAATAATCTTTCCTTGTTCCACCTGAATGGTGTTCTCAGACCACAGTTTTGAGAACTTCTTGTCTAGATTGTATTTGCATTACGCTAACATGAAAAATGTGAAAAAAATAAAACAAACAGATGATGGCTGGAGCCGGATTTGCTGAACAGCTGGGGAGAGTGAAAGGGCACTGGGCAGGAGCCAATACAAAGGGACATCACCAACCAAGAGGCTTTGCAGGCCAGATTGGAAGTGGGGGTCATGACCCCAGTAGGGGGGCTGACACTGGAGAGAAGGGCTCTGCCCCCAGAACCTGGGGGTGTGTAGCCATTGCCAGAGAAAGTGTCTGACTCTTTACATCCCTGCAGTGCAACCAGGGCCTGGGCAAGAGGCCTGAGACATGGAAAGAATAGACTACGAACATCCCTTAAACCCTAGATATGCTGTGTATGGTGCTCCTGTGCCAGGGGGCAGCCTTGGGTGTTTGCCTTTAACTTTCTTTCTTTCTTTCTTTCTTTCTTTCTTTCTTTCTTTCTTATTGCTGTTTGTTTTAATACATTTTACTGCTTTGAACTATATGCAGTGATCGGTGGGCCAGGGAAACACCCAGTGTGGAGGGGACGCCCTGACCACGACAAGATTGGGAGTTGAGCCCAGGCATCCAGGGCCCAGCTTGTCAGAGTTACAGGTACCCTGCACACAGGAGAGAGGGAGAGGAGCTCTTGAGGTCAGGCAGGTCTCTGGGTAAAAGAAGTCGGAGTGAGGACTAACCAATTCCATTGGGCAGTGTATGAACCAGGATCATTACCCACAATAGTGGGCTCATTCTCCTGCTTACACATAGTTGCTGTCAGGGGCGTAGCCACCCCTGCTTTCTGGCCAGGCCCCTTACTCTTCAGGGTGAGCCCGCCCATTTCTGCTTCCGGTCACTTGATTGAAAGCTTCCTGCCGACACTACAGTTGCCTAGTCCTCAGCAAGGAGCTAGCCCCAGTACAGGGGTGGAACTGGCGCGCAGGGGCAGGCAGCATTGTAGTGTGGCACACTGTGGGACAAGGGGCGGCATGGGCAGGTGGCGCTCTGAGCGACCAAGGCCCTCTTAGACTGGGGGCTGGTGCCGCGTTACAGCCCAGGGCCCCAGGCTAAGGGGGGCCCTGCCAACCCAGAGCACCACTGGGGTAAGGTGAACTGGCAGTGTGGGCCCTAGGAATGCCACGGCCAGGAGGAATTATTCTCTTCCATGCTAACCATTGGGCTAAAAGTAATAAGGTGGGAACCCGCCCCATCTCCTCCTCTTCCTCATTCATTCCCGTGCAAAAGTTAGTGGCTATGACACACAGCATACACTACCTAAGCCTCATCATGGATCTGTCTCCTAGCCTCATCCACATCAGCTACGTAGCACCACAATGAAATAATAGGGAACCAGAGAGCTTTGTGCATAATACACAAGTGGATTTGAGAGGTCGGTAGTTTAAATCCTGGAGCAGATAGAAAGCCCATTAAAAAGGTCTGTTCTTTGTTCTATGCTTTCCCTGAATAATGTGATCCAACCACATCCATTCTTGACCTCAAGCAAAAGCATTTCATCTAGGGTACTTTGGACTCTTAAAATCATAGTCTTTTATTGAAATGGTAAATCTTTTACTTGTCTATACTTATTCTCATGATATGCCTATAGTTCCAAAGAGAAGTACATGAATGTTTGAACAAATACAGTCAATTATTAGGTGCTTTTTTGTTATTCTATCTTGTATATTTTAGAAGATTTGATATAAAACTAACTTTGTTAATGTCAGAACTGGTGAAATCAAACACCCAACAGAGCTAATCAAGCAGCAGACATCCAAGAAAAAACAACTGCCTCTCTTCTGATTACCTCTTTTAGGACATTGGCTTATGAAATATGAATTTCACATTTCCACTAGTGCAACATTTAATTCAGTTACATCTAGTGAAGGATGGATCTGAATCCAGCTTCCCTGAACCTGCCCAGATTTAGATTTAAGTTATGCATCTCATCCCTAGCACTGCAGTGGGGTAATGTGAAACTTTAGGTGCAATCTCCCTATTACATGCTGTACCCCATGGTGTGATTCGTGTATCATTCGTGTTTACCCTGACAGTGTGACTGTGTAGTGTCTGTTGGAAAGTATGTCCCATAACGTGTTTTTGGAATGCTCAAGACACGCTGAACATTATTTTTATGGTAGCATGTTTCCTGCAATGTCATACACATGTACAGATGTTAAATTCTGCGAGGTCATATCCCCAACTGTGTGTCTCACCTGGGTTGAATAGAGGCAGACAAACACAATGTTGGAGGTACATGCCCACAGAGGCAGGCATACAGAAACAATGGACTGGCCTAAGCACCTTTGAGCACTTTGTCTAAGGAGGCAAAAATTACATCCATTACCAGACATAGACGATCACCTGAACCCAGAAGATGTCAAGGAAACTTCTTAAGAGAAAGAGGCATCTTTGTCTCTGGGCTCTCCCTTATCTCCCAAGTGACATCAAGGACTGGCAACTACTCACAGGAGCAGGGGGCCTGCTTGCAAGAGGGATGGTGGCCAGTTGCAGGTAAGCTATCTTTACAGACTGAGAATTTACTGAAATATCAATCTTAGTTTAGGAGGCGAGTTACCCTTTAGTTTATTGTGACCAACTCCTTGATTCATATTTCTCGATTTATATTAATCTGACTTATAGACACTTAAAATCTTGATGTCGTCAATAAACTTTTTGTTTGTTTTATCTAAAACAGTGCATGAGGATTAACTGTGTACAGAGACCTCACTTAGAGTGACAGAGCTGGGGCATATCAATTTCTTTGATACATTGATGGACAAATGTAAATGAGCTTCCAGGGTGTGGTGTACTCAGCATTGAACCCTGCAAGTTCCTGGAGCTGCATCTGGGACTGTGGTGGATGTCTATCCCATGAGTGGCTGGCCAGAACTCCTCCTTCACTAGGTCAGGACTAGATACTCGCAGGAAGCTGGGCGTGGACTGACCTAGGAGTGGGTGGTTCACACAGCAAAGCAGGTAAATTGGGCCCCAGGAGTGAGGAATTGGGGTGATACAGCTACACACTAGTCTAGATTGGAGGGGGGGATCACAATCCCTCTCCCGCAAAACGCACATTTTAGCTTAATGGGTCAGCCCCATCCTTTGTTAAGTCTTTCTAAAATCCTTAGTGACAACTGATCTATCTTCCAGGAAGAGAGAAATTAACTGGCAAAATTAAAAGTCAAATCTGTGAAATGTTCCACCATACAGAAAACACTTCTAAGGATTCATTGGAACAAGAGCTTTCTGTATTCACCTTTGAAATGTTGGTTTGCAGTTTCGCTTACTCTCATAGTTGTATTCCCACTGACTCAATACAGCCTTGTACTGCTTGCCATATATACTGTACTATGACTTGCTTTGCTCATGTTTCATTTATTCATCTGCCCAAAGTTTCCAGTTCCAGCATAGATAGAAAACTTTTCTGAAGATCAACTCCTCCAAATTCGTATTAATCTTTCATGTTTCAGACTCTCTCATCAACTTAAGACACTTGAAACAGCTTAACTTATTTTACATGACATGCAGGACCCGCTGTGCCCAGTAAGATGATATAATTAAGCATTAGGAATAAAGCCCTTTCAAGATTTTCTTTTGGAGCTGTATTTCATACTGTGGAGCCTCACACATAGATTCCAAACATTTGTATAGATAATGAAAACAAACTATACAATAAAAGCAGTTTTTACAAGCGATGACATATCTTCAGGGCATGAGCCAACTCTAAGAGGTCAGGAAGAAATGTCACCAATGGCAGGTCATGCCATAATTATCCAATATGGGATTTTGTGTACCTGCCTCTAAACCATTTGATGCTAGCCACTCTCAGAGACAGGATGCAAGGCTGGATCTGATCTGGTGGGACAATTATTAGATCCCTATTGGCTGGTTCATTTTCTTATAAATCCCTAGTCCAGCACAACAAATACCTTCCTTTATGCAGATAATTTAATGCTGAGCTGCATAAAATGTCATGTTTTAGTCTTTTAACAAATCATTTGTATAATACTTGGTCATTAACTGAGCTATTTACTTTTCCTTAAACGTTTTAGTTATATACTTTAGGGACCTCGCTGCATCCTCAGTGATATACACTAACCCAGCACCACGGAGGTAAATAGAGCTTCACTGATTTATACAAGATGAATAACTGGCCCTCAGATTTGCTTTCAGGCATACAGAGCTGTGCACTGACCTCGTGTGTAAAATTGACTCTCTATGCCGTGTGTGGTTATTGATTTGTATGCCACAGCACTAAGAGCCCTGATCAGAGACTGCAACCCCTTTGTGCTAAACACTGTACAAATGTACCATGCATAGATTTAAAAACATGTAATGCTAAACAAATGCCTTTCTCCAAGCAGGGATGAATGCAGGGCTGTCGCTAGAGGGTGGCAGTTGGGATGAGTGCCCCAGGCCCCATGGTTCAGTGGGTCCCATGCAGCAGCTGCAGTACCAAAAACCGAGTGCACACAGATTGTGTTACCTGGCTTGTTCTGAGCATGCTCATCTATGTGCCAGAAACAGAGACAGGTAACAATTTCTGCAAAACACTGTTTTTGGCACTACATTGGGAATGGGCGGGGGAGGGGGACCCTCGCACAGGCCGATTCTCCTTGAGCCCCACCCACCCCTAGAGACAGCCCTGGATGAATGCTGAATGTTTCCCCCTCCCTCCCATGAGAGATGTGTAGTTTAGTGGTTAAAGCACAAGGTGGAACCACAGCTCATAGGTTATACTCCCAATTTGTCACTGAGTAACTATGTGACTTCAGATAAGTCATTTCAGGCTTGTCTACACCTGGAGTTATTCTGAACAGCTATTCCACTGTAAATTCATACCCTTCCTTATTCCAGAATGTTTCTTGTGTGTGGACAAGCCCTTAAAATACAGTCCTGCAAGGAGCTGTGTGTGGACACTATAACCTAAAACCTTGCATATTGACGAGTTCCACAGGGGTAGCTGAATGACTCTAGTTCAGCAAAACAAACAAAGAGTCTTGTGGCACTTTTAAAGACTAACAAATTTATCGCATGAGCTTTTGTGGGAGAAAATCCCACTTCATCAGATGCTTGAAGATGGAGAGCTTACAGAATGGGAGGAAAACAAATGCAGGGAAGTGTAAAACATAGGATCAGGTCAGACTGTTACAGCAAATCAAAGCAGTTCTTTGAATCTAAACATTTAAATTCCCTGAATTTATTTTCCTCCCATTCTGTAAGCTCTCCATCTTCAAGTGTCTGATGAAGTGTGATTTTCTCCCACGAAAGCTCATGCGATAAATAAATCTGTTAGTCTTTAAAAGTGCCATAAGACTCCTTGTTTATAACCTAAAAACATCCCAAGGCCAGAAAGCCAGGAACTATCTAATATCTGATAAAGAGTTTCAGCTGGCCTGACCAGTTCAATGCACTCCAATTCATTAATTGTAGCTGTATCTGATGTGTGTCATGTAAGGCATTGTTTGAAAACTCACAACACACTGATCATTAATAATCCTGTGTGGCATATACATGGTAAACTCTCAAGGGACCATACATACATGAAGAAAATATGAGACTAAAATGTGTTTACCAGATAACTGTGGGGAAGTGGTAAGCCTTTTTCTCTGAGATAAAAGACAAGCCAACACCCCCAGCCAAGTGTCATCAGAGTTGATTGGCCATCACACATCAAGTGACCCAGGAAAGGGTCATTCATTTGCATTGGAGGGGACCGAAACAGATTAATTTGCATTATAGCAAACAGCAAGGGAAGAAACCAGCATGGAACTCCCTTAGCCATCTGACTCCATGTCTCTTTCCTAACAGTTTGAATGAACTTTATTTTGGGGGTTAATCTTCAGAAGAATCCATTTCAGAGGTTCACTGAACTATAAAAGGGGGGAAGACAAAGATCCTCAAGTGATTTTTCACCTAAAAAGACTAAGGAACCAAGCACTGTGGGCTTTATGGGAAATCCTGACTGAGGGGGAGGTCACCCATCTTGTTGGAAGGAAGTGTGGTAAGAGCCTTACCTTGAACTGAGACTAGTTTTGTTAAGACTTGTACATGTACATTTTGTTAAGACTTAGTCCCTAGAAAGCTAGTTTTTACTTTTGTTTGTTTGTATCCCTTTCTAACTCTATTTCTTCTACTTGGAATCACTTAAGATGCTATCTCCTTTAACTTGTTTTACTTTTAACCTCAACCAACCCACTGCTGTGTGTGAATACAAGTGACCGTTAACTCCAGTTAAAGTGATAAGCTGCTATACAGTTTGTCTCTTCAGCGGAGCAAACAAGCCTTGCTGTTCCTCTGAATGGCCCAGGAAAGGGCTGGATAATACTGCAGAGCGCAGGGGTTGGGGGAAAATCAAGACTGAGAGTGTCTTGGAGTCACTTGGGCTATGTCTATACTTACTAAAGATAGTTCGAATTAGTTCATTCGAACTAACTCATTCAAACTAATTTTAGATAGTTCGAATTAACTTAACTTAACTTAAGGGTAACTTAATTCAAACTAGCAAAATTAACTTAATTCAAACTAGCAAAATTTAGTTTGAACTAAGCAAGTGCCATGAATGGCACTTGCTTAGTTTGAATTAGCGAATTGCATTGAGTTCAATGGGCCAGTTAGTTTGAACTAAGCAATTAGTTCGAACTAACATGGCCACATTGGTTAATTCGAATTAACCCTTAGTTCGAATAGCATATTCAAATTTATTAGTTCGAATTAAGGAAGCCCTTAATTCGAACTAATGAAAGCCTAGTATAGCCATGGCTTAAGTTCATTCGAATTAAGCTTCCTTAATTCGAACTAACTTGCCAGTGTAGACATAGCCTTGGCTAGTAGTGACCAAGGCGGGTGGAGACTGAAGCGTGGTAGGCCACTGGAATCAGAGTTGCTGAGCCAGAGCTATTTAACACAGACCGTCAGTGCATGCTTGTCTCCTGGCTTCTGGTGATAGGGCTGTGAGTCACAGCCACAGAGCATTCAAGGCATCTGGGGTTACAGGGCAGGTGCACAACCTCTCACTTATCTGGACTGCACCCCACAACATGCCAGATACCCACTGAGATCAGTTTGACTCCATGCAGACACCATGTGGACAGAATTTGCTTGTGTTGGGTGACTCGCACGACTGGGACCTTAGCCATTGTGCACCAGTTTTGCAATCCACACCTGACTCAGTCCTTACTTCTCAGGTAAGGTTTGGGAAGAAGCTTAATGTATGTTTCTAAGGGACTAGGAGAGCCTCAGTGACAAGTGTTTTAGAATTGCAAATGATCCGTAATGTTAGTGTTGTTTATCACCATACTCCCAAAGCTCTGTACATCTCACACTCCGCCTCCCACATGGTACCTGTGCTGCCACAAATAATTTGAAATGAAAATAAATCCCCTTCTCTGGTTACATAATATTTTTCCTAAAATGGACACGACAAAACGAGGCAGTTTATTCTTTCCCTAGACATTTGACTCACCTCTTCTTCCCTGTGATACTCCGCAATGAGGTTGAACGGGACAGTGTACAGTGTGCTAGACATGACTCCAAAGAGTGAGCACAAAGCCAGAGTAGAATATACATTGGGAAACAGTCCAATAAACCCAGTGCCTATCCCGAAAAGCAGGTATCCAATGAAATAAAGCCCCTTTAATCCTATATAGGGCAGAAGACTCTTCTGCAAGTCTGTGAAAAGAAAGAAGAAAATAATGCTGCTGAGTGTAAAAACACAACGTAATCATTGCAGTAGTGTTTCTTTTGAGCACTCGGTTACATAAGAGAATCTCTTTGACAAACTGGGATAAAGACAAACTGTCACGGCTTGGGGGGGAGGGGGAATTTGACATCAGTTTTAGACATTCCTATTGGAGTTGCCATAGGTATTACACAAATATCTGCTAGTGAGAACCAAAAGAAAAGATCCACACAGGATTACAAGAAGGCCATTTTTATTAGATGCATAACTCAGCCCTCTAAAAGTCGACTCACTTGTTGGCCTACAGGGGAAGGGAATTTGGGGGGTGGGGTGAGAAGAGAAGGATGGAATATATTATTCCCTTACCTCCATGGCAAAAGCTAGGAGATTTTTTTTTTGCCCCTGGACTAACATTTACACAATGATTTTACAAGGCAAGATTCTTTTTTTTGGGGGGGGGGGGAAGGTCTTGCAATCCACTGTGATGAATTTGTCTTGTGAAGGCACAGGTGAGGAGAGGCCATTAGGAGATGGGACCCGATCCAGAATTTCTAGGTGAAAGAGAACCTTAGAATTATCCCCAGGGTATCGATTCTACCTCCAGCATTTGCCTTTGGAATAATTGTTAATACATATGGGTCAACGCTCATGCTGAATAATACCTCACTTCCTAAGTAATTCCCTTGTAATGGAACGAGTCAGGTCCTTTTTACCAATAAAAACTTAGGCCACAAAGATCCATGAAGGATAAGCACCTAAAACCCAGATTTAGGTGCCCAAACTCCCATTTCAGGTGCCACTATAATCCACAAAACCCTTGCTTAGATGCCACCTAACTCTGGAGGCACCTTAACTCACTCAGCACCTAAATTTCTGCTGTAAAAGTTCCCTAGGAGCCCATGTTTTTGCATCTGGACCTTTGCACTGCTGCCTCAATCTACGTGCCTGGACACCTCCCTCAGACCTAAGCTTCAGTGCTATCCATGAACTGCGACAAGACAGATGCTCCTCTGCCTATCCTGCCTGCAGGGCCTAATCTGGTAGGCATGTGCAGATAAACAATTAGAGTTCCTGGACTCTGGGTCTCCCACTGCCTACATCAGTGATTTTCAATCTTTTTTCATTTGCAGACCTCTAAAAAATTTCAAATGGAGCTGTGGAAACCTGTGGAAATTCAACCTGTGGTCCGTGCACCCCTTCCACAGAAGTCCTAGACTGAAAACTGACTGAACGGAATTCAATCACAAATGTTGAATGTACTCGACCCAGCATTTGATGCAGCATGAGAAAGGGCAAAAAATGTGGGCTTCTATGGTTAATTACAACACACCTATGGGGTTTGGCCTGTAGGTGGGATAGTCACATACTTCTGATTGATCAGAAAAACGGAATGCCTTTTCTGGGATCTGAAACTTTATTTTCAGAGTCACCTTCTGCAGACCCTTGAAACAGTCTGCAGACAAAGCACAGGTTGAAAACCACCCTCCTCAATGCCCTAACCACCAGTCTAGTATCATTTTCATTTTCTCATCTTGCTGGTGGTGGCAGGTAGGATATATGTAGCTACACTTAGTGAAAAGCTGGCTGCGTCCACGCTCACTGTGGCTTGTAGCTACATGTGTCAGTGAAAGGCTCTGGTGGAGGGGACGACACAGTGGGTAAAGGCTCCTGCAGCGGGGAGCTGCTGAAGCTTTTTCTTGTTTCCTCCCTGCTGCCAGAGCCTTTCCCCACTGCTGGAGTCTTTCACTGAGGTGGAGAAAGGTACCAGCAGTAGGGAAGCAGCAGGAAGCTAAAAATAGCAGTGTATATGGGAGGCACAGCTTGGGCAAGTAGAATGCCATGTAGGGTACATATCTTAAGGTTCTGACACCTCTTCACACTACTCACCTAAGCAGTGCCTCATCATCTACATTGATCTTTCCACCCGTGCTAGAAGGGCTTGTCTGTCTTCTGTTCACCACTGTATGTGAAGACGTTGCCTCTCTCTCTGCCCCAGTGACTCTAAGTCTTTATCCCAAGTGGAATGGCTTCAAACAGGAGAGAAAGAAGGTGCCCCAAATCACAGCTCAGTAGTTAGAACATCTCGAATCCTTTCTCCATCTCAGGCAATTAAACCTGGGTCTTCTACATCCCTGGGTCTTCCTACATCCCCACTGGTCTAATAGTTGTAAAGTGGCCAGCAGCAACATGGCTATCCTTCCTTCTTCTGTGAAGTTGGGCGCATAAGCCCTCTGGCTTTAGGAGAGGAGGGTCCCATTCATGCAGCAGCTGCCTATCTGTGAGATAGAGCTGGGACTCAGGAACACATCCTTCTCTTCAGCATCTCCTATTAGCTAATGGTGGCTCCCCACCTCATGTGCTGGCTCTTTGGAATTGCAGTCTAAGGCATCTATCTCTCCCCATCCATTGTACAGCTAGTCTATATATCAGACTCAGGCTTTGTGTATCCCATTTTTGTCCCTGTGATTTGCTACGTGCCCAAAAGTCACAATGCAACACCAAGGTCCCTTTGTGGATCCAGGTCTTGTAACTTTTCTGAAAGGTTTTAATATTAAAAACCAGTAGACATACTCTTCCATCGATAGAAGTTGGACCAAAAAAAGATATCACCTCACCCACATTGTGTCTCTAATATCCAGGGACCAGCATAGCTACAACAAACTGTATACAGTAGATTTAAAAAAACAACAACATGGGAAATGATGGTAAGAATCAAACTTGTTCTAACACTCAGTGCCAGAATATATTCCCAGGTACTTACAGGAATAGAGCGATGAGGAAATCGCATTGATGCACATGCCCCAACATCCAATTTCTACTCCTCTTTCATACCTCAGGTAAATTGTGGAGTTATGTGGCGCATAAGGATTACCACGGTATACGATCTGAAATACACCACAAAGTGCAAGGAGATAATAATGCTCTATATTTACATAATGTCTCTCATCCAAAGGAACCCAAGCCTCCAGAAGGGGGCCTAAGGCCCATCAAGAGGGGAGAGAACCAGAACCCAATAACACAACTATCTGTAACCTTCAAGCTA
>ML685863.1:5166659-5180905 GCA_007922175.1 Pelusios castaneus | reverse complement strand
GGGGGGGGGGCGAGGAGCAGGAAAAAGTGGGGAGGAGGCAAAAGGAGTGGGGAAAAAGGGGATTGGCCCTGAAAGGGCCTTCTCTAATCAAATTTTGACCCTTGGTTTATGCACGGGTGGTGCATTTTTTCTGGATTTGGGGCTTTAAAAGCCAGGGTCAGCTTATGTTTGGATCTGTTAATAGGTGAGTATATACGGTAGTATTTCTGATTTTGTGAACGTAGGCATTATCTTTTAGTGTCATTCAAGGATCAGTGTTGCACTTTCACAACTTTTCACAGAAGCTTCCAGCAATGTCAACTTGATACAGAATAGAAATCAATTTAGGAGAGAACTGCAAAATAATCCAAGCCTGTCTTCTTAAAGGCAGGCCATCCTGGTTTTAGGTTAACACCTCTAAAATTAATATGCAGGAGCAGGGTCCATAGGCTAGAAAAAATATGACCCCGAGCGAAAGGGATGCTTGTTTGGAATTAAAACATAAAAGGGATACAGAAGAATAGAATTCTGAATGATTTAGCAAGTACAGTATTGAATGAACTTGGAAAACATTCAGTAGGTATGGCACGATGTCCCTCTAGGGAGGCTTTGGAGCGATACACACATTTGTCTCACAGGGTGGCAGTGTCTGGACTGATACTACTAAGGCAGGCACATCAAAGAAACATGAAATGTATAAGAATGCTGTGAGTCAGGTGGAAGAAGGGAAGACGGCACAGGGACACAAGAGACTCGGTATCAGATTCTGGGTCTCTGACAAGCTGTTAAATCAAAGGGTTAGGGGAGGGGTAGAACAACAAGAATAGAAAGGCTGGGTTTCCTGAAGTATCGTGTATTGTGGCTTCACTGACATTAGGTTGCATGACAATAGGATTTCTGTATTATGCAGCTTGCTTATCATGTTCTAGTGTGACCTGCTAACTCTGTTCTCAATAAATCTCTCTTTCTTAGAACTTCTATGGAAAAAGGAAGTGGTGTGTGTTCAGCACCTCTGACGTCAATCCACGGAAGGGCACTTCGGGTGAGCAATGGTGGTGAAAGATGTTGGCTGTGGCTGAGGGGATGGCCGGGATAAAGGAGGGAAACATTGTGATATATAAATTCCATCATTCTGACAAATTGCTTATTTGTTGTCTCTTTCTTTGTCTTTCCTCCAAGAAGAAAAAGGGTAGTCTATGTTTGTACAGTACACAGCACAATGCGGACTCTAGGTACTACTAGAACATAAACAATAAATGGTAATACGCCTAAACTCAGGCTGCTCTTATTTAGGAGCCAAAATGTGGAGCCTAACTTTAAGCACCCTGATCTGAACATTTTTGCCACAGAATTTAGCTGGTTTCTAAAGATTTGAATCTACACTTGTACATAATGGAAGCAAAACTAGCATTACTCATGGTTAGGAAACAAATACATTTTCCTAGGATTTCCTCCCCCCCCCCCCCAAAAAAGTGAGGGTTCTGAATCCTTCTATTCAACATGCCAGCAAAACCAAAAAATTGCCTATTTCATTTTGTGAACATCCATCTAGAGATACAGTGTTCTGATGTTTTTCAGAGCGAATCATCTCAGTGATTTCCAAGTTGCCTTGGACTGAAAAACTGCCTCAGTGGAATGTACAAAATGCGTGTGCCAATGTACAGCTCTTCACGACCTACTCCCACCCGGGAACCTTGAGGAAGCTATAACAATAAAGCCCCTAAGTAATGAAACTCAGCATCCAGCCAGCGCCTCAGCTGGCGCATCTGATTGAGAAGCAATTAAATCAGTGTTGCCAGGATTTAATTTTCCAAGATCTGAATACCATAGTCAGCATGTTAATTAGAACAGTGAATATTTTGCCAAAGAGGCTTATTTGTGTAAGTGCCATTGACTTCAAAGAAGCTGTTTGTATATATTGGGGGGCAGTGGGGTTTCAAATTCTTTCTACACTATATGGAGTTAAAACTCATTACAAAGTGGTATTTTGTTAACCTCATCTCGGGAAGCAGTAGCTAAGAGACTTGCCCAAGCTTATACAATGAGTCCATGGAAGGGTCTAGAATAGAAAACTCAGATTTCCTGATCCTCAGTTGCCGACTCTAAGCACTAGACAATGTTGTCTGTCCTGTAGCTTTAAAAAACCCTAGTAGATTATGACAAACTGAAGAAAAGTAACTATCAGTAGAAGAACAGTATTACTTCCACGTTACTTTAGTAGAGGACCTGAAGGTCTAGCTGATCATATCACTTGTCATTGCATCATAGGCTCCAGGGTTGTTGTACGACTCTGACCTCTTCAAGAGGAACATTACAGGCTACGGAACAATTACTGTAATTACCTGTGTATGCGGTGTTTCAGTGGACTTCCCCAACTCAGATAAAGTCTTTATACCGGCATATCCTGATTTTAAATAACCATTCTTGACTTTCTCTATGGAACCATACTCGTAGGGATCATCCATTTTCACCAAGGGCTTAGTTTCTGTATTGTCATCTCTGAGCGGGGCTTCAGGAATGCTGCACAAGTGCACAGTAAGACAGATTAGGAAAACCAAAGCCGCAATGATGAACATCACCTGGAATTCCGATCCCAGATATCTTCCTAGCACCGAATGCCCCCAATCCATAGCACCTGTTAGGTAACCCAGGGCACCACCCAGACCTGGAGAGAGAAAGAAAGAAAACTCCACTGGCATTTATTAAAAACAAAACACACATACACAGAAAAACCAAACCAACCCTCAATAAGTTATTGAAGAATCATCATTAAGATGCCACAGTATATAGGAGGGAATTTCCAGCATCACAAGAAATTAGAGCTTTTAACGAATCCCTGTGTGATGAGATGTGTAATGTCATCCCGATGGGACAGTAAAGGGTTGAAGAGCAGCTCAGGAGGCCCCACCACTCCATCTGTGCCAAGTGAGCTCCACGTAGAGGTGGGGCACAAAGGGAAGCCAGCTGGCTCAGTTGGGGACAGACAGGGCAGGGGAAAGGACCAGTTCTGGGCACTCCAGAGGATGACGCAACCAGCCCCAGCCAGGGAGAAGTGTCGGGAAGCAGCAGTTCTTATGGGCTAGGAGACCCATAAGGTAATCTTTGCTGGGGCAACCTACAGCCTGCCACAGAGTAGGGGGAGTTAGAAAGTGACTTAGTGAGGCTGATTGGAGGCATCCTGGAGTGAGAGGCATGGACAGGCCTTGCAGGGCCATGGGTCAGAACCCAGTGGGCTGGGAGGGCCCACGTTCCTTTATTTCCCCCATTGTAACTGCTAGGCAGCAGATTCTGGACCCATTCGTACGCTGGCATAGATAGTTATTGAGTCGTAACATGAAACAGTGTCCCAAATTCTAGTATTTCTGTCTTCCAGACAAACAAGGGCCTACACCAGCAGCTGCTTCCTTGAACTATGTTTTGCTACTGCACAGGCAGTCACACAGAGATCAAAGGGGAAAACACAAACCACCCATTAAAATAAAGGCTGCTATTGGCAGCTGCTCCTACCTGCCTGGTGGCCTGCAAATACATGTGGGTTTAGTCTCCCTTTCAGTTTTTTATTTAAATAAATAAGAAGACTAGCTAGTTTTACCACATTAGCTGCAGGACAAGCGGTTCTTGCTTTTAGCTCTGGAGACCTTGGTTTCAGCAGGATTTGAAACCAAGGTCTTCAGAGCTAAAAGCAAGAACCGCTTGTCCTGCAGCTAATGTGGTAAAACTAACTAGGATGGACATCCAGTGAAATCCTGGCCCTGCCAACATCAATGAGAGTCTTGCTATTGGCTTCAGTTAGGCCAGAAGGGCACCTACCATGTAGGAATAACAGGAAATTAAACTGACTTCAACCAGGAGAGCTTTGTGTTACGTACTGAAAGTGCTGGGTTCAAACCCACAAACAGATAAGTGACATTTTCACTTCTCGAAGGACCCTCCTTCTGGGAATTTGAAAACATTTGTAAACATTTAGCCTCAACAACCTCTTTTTAGTAAGGTATGTAGCATGGAGAAATTGAGGTATGGATATGTGGCCAGGAACATGTTCCAGTATCAGGAACAGACTACCTGCCTCCCAAGGCCTAGTTCTGTTCCCTAATCCCAACTCCTTCATCCAGAGTTGGGAAAAACAAGCCCTCCACTGTCAATGGATTTCAAAACAAACAAGGAGTCCTGTGGCACTTTTAAAAACTAAAAAATGTATTTGTTAGTCTTTAAAAGTGCCACTGGACTCCTTGTTTGTTTTGCTAACCTAGACAAACATGGCTACCCCTTTGGAACTTGTCAACATGCAATGGATTTCAAGTTCTTGAGTTATTTGTCTTCAGTTAGTTTCAGGAGCGGGTCCTGAGACTCTGCTATTCCCTTCTCACAAATATACATTTATTTGATTGCTAAATGTACTACATTATTTTAATTTAGTTCTTCCCACTTTGAACAAACTTTCTTTCTTTGCAATGTACCCCAGCCCGATCCTTCATCGGGATCCAGTCACATGCTCCTGGGCCTGTATGAGAGTCCTATTGAGAGTTTTGGGACTCCAGAGATGGAGTCAGGTTGAAGCAGCTTCCAATACGGGCTTACAGTCTTCATAACCATTTGTACCACTACTGTTTCTTGAATGGATTTAGCCTTGCTACAGTGCATGTAACTGTGTGTCTAGACATACAGTCATAGAAAATTGCTGAGCCATGAATTATTCATGCTAACCTTTGCCATATGTACTGGGAAAGCAGAAGATGTTTTCGTTCCCTACCAACAGAAAAGTAGGAAACAAAAAGGTTAAATTCAAAATCTCCCTGGTATTGCTGACCATCTCTCCCACCAGGGAGGGGTGTTTGATATTCTCTGAGGCCTGTAGTACTTTTCCATCCATTAATACTCCTTTATTGTTCAGTTAGCAATTCCATGCACAGTTTAAAGGAGTCAATGTTAGGCACATTTTATTTCCTTTACTAAGAACAAATGTCATCTTGACTTAAATAACTCCTCTTCCCCCACAACTGGATGTGAGAAGGGAGGCTGTATTCATACTAGTTATATATCTGATACTGTAATATCTCAAACCAATAACCATTGAGGACATAGAAATCTGTCTGGCTCTAATATCAAAATTGCCTCCTATAGAGTTCATTTTCGTGGGTACTTCTTACAAACATGAGTAATCTCAGTGGCTATGTCTACACTTGCAAGTTAGGTCAACTTAAGGAGGCCTAAGTCGACCTAACTTATTCCCTGTCCACCCCAGGCTTTCATTAAATTGACTTAAGAAATTCCTAACCACTGGTTAGGTCGACCTAACCCTTAAGTCGACTCCTTAGGTCGACCTAAGCACAGTGTGGATGCTTAAGTCCACTTTATTAAGTCAACCTAAGAGCAGTTAGGTCGACTTACTAAGTCTCCGTTCAGGGAAACCACTTTGTTAAGTCGACCTAATAAGGTCAACTTTAGGTCGACTTATCAAAGTCGACCTAACTTTTTGTAGTGTAGACATAGCCAGTGACTTCCAAGGCCTGCTTGCATATGCCAGGACTGCCTGTATGAGTAAAGGGTTGTTACAGTGAGCTCTACAGTACATTAACTAATATGAACCACCAATATATACCAGCTCATTAACCATAATAATGTTCCTGCATGCTACTCCAGCTAGAAAAAAAATCAATAGATTTCACCAAAATAAAAGAGCAGGTGTGCAAAGAAACAGCATAAAATTACAGAGTAAACATTTAAATTCATGTTCCGTTACATTAGCGTGGAATCTTTGCAGAGTAGAGTGGTGAGAATGTGAATGTATTTCTTTTAGTGGCTGCTAAAATCCCAAATGGAACTTTCTTTTCCCCTAGTTTTGTGCTAAATAATTTCAACCAAAGGACCAGTTTTTCCTTGAGACAATACCTAGTAAGGAGTGAATCTCCAGCAATCAGTTAATGTTTGTAACATGCTCTGAAGATTTAAACTATCACAGAAGGGAACTATTGCATTTATATTACTGCCACCTACAATTTAGAGTTTTGTAACTCAAGCTTTCACAAAAAACTAAGCACAATAGGAATATTGCCTTGATTTAAAAAAGAAAAATTCCAAGGGAACCTGTAGTTTTTTTAAAAAACAAAACATTCATTTGCAGTCCTCCATGCAAACACGTTAGCACTGAGAACAAAAACGAAAGTGACTTCAAAGGGTTTTTGTTGTCCCAGAAGAGAGAAAGGCAAAGGATAAATAAATAGTATAAGCAGTGCAAAGTACATTGCAAATGAAATCCTCTCCCCATTGAGGTCAATGGCAAAACTACTACCAACGTCAAGAGGATCGGGCGTGTCTCTGAATATACAAAATTCTCTTATTTTTTTAGTACTGCCCAGTGTTATCAATAGCAAAGATAAATGTGTTTGGCTAAATCCGAACACCACTGAAGTTTGAGTCCAATCGCTACAGCTCAGGCATCTCTTTCTCTCACTTATAAAGGAGTTCCAAAGGGGTAGCCATGTTAGTCTATTGCAGAGAAACAAACAGAGTCCTGTGGCACTTTTAAAGACTAACAGATTTATTTATCGCCTGAGCTTTCATGGGAGAAAATCCCACTTTGAAAGCGTCTGGACTCTGTTTATTTGGGTTTTTTTTATAAAGGAGTGTTATTCCTTTAAAATTTGTTTTCTACTTTTACCGTCTTTGGACACTCAATCCAGATTATATTCACTAATTTTTGCCTTGGTCGGGGTGGTGAGGGGGAGGGAAGGGTGGGGCAGAAAGATCAAAATAGGCTTTAAACTCAATATGTCTTTTTAAAAAGGGGAATTTTGAATGATTTTCTTCAGTTATTCATAACCCAAGTAGGAATTTTTGCAAATGTCATTTTTCAGTCTCATCTGGAGTTTTCTGCAATAGAATCCCTGCAGCTGTAGTCACAAGCTGCCCTTCTCCAGAATAAAAGCCCAGCAACAAAACACTCGTGACTGAAGCACAGGGTCAGATGACCAGTTCAGTCAAGAAGATTAGGAGTGTGGTGAAAGGAAAAAATCTTCCTGCTCTCTCCTGGGCCCCAGAGACAGCGAGTGAGAGGGGGCTAGCATACCTGTGAGGAGAGCATGGTAGTGAAGACCCTTCTCTTTATCCTGATGAGAGCAAACATCAAATAAATACGCTTTGATGGGACCATCAATAAAGTCAGCTGCAAAATCAAAGAGCACCACGCCCAGCATGGTTATGACGATGGCCCAGGTCCGCTGTTTGCCTTGCTCCGGGATCAAAGCTGGAAAAAGAAAAATAAAGTCGTTCTGACAGCAGCCTCCTGCTTTGCAGTAATTTGTTGTACAGACTAACTGCAAGAGAGCTGTGCTTCTGACAGTGATATTTTATTTCTCCCCCTGGGCTGCAAACAACATCTCCATATGGGCATGCAAATCCCACTCGACCCCGCTCAAAGGAAAGCTAACAACACAGCAGGCATTGGTTTCGCTTAAAGTACTGTCCTCCTGCATAACCCATTCTAATAGCAAAGGTAGTTTCCACCTTGGCTGCTGAAATTCAATAGTTTACATCTCCAATGGCAGAGTAATGGCCTCTGGGATGCTATTCTTACTCCGTTTTGCTCAAGATTTCCAATGCAAAATAATCCCCAGAGGGTTGTTTCTTATCTATTTTCCGCCAGAGTTACACATTCCTGAATTAAATGTATGCACGAATAATTATATAATTTGCTATGGACACCAACCCTGGCTTAGCACTTTGAGGTAGGAATGTGGGGAAGGCGACCACTTACTCAGTTTGCAGGTATCAGATTTGAACCTTACTAATAAAACCAACTGTTAAATTAATGTTAACTCCTTAAACCAGTCTGGGCCTGCACGTTGCTTAACGTCAATGAACTCTGAAGCAATCGCATCAACACCCAATAGATTGTACTCCCACACAGAATACAGAGCAACCCAACAACTCACCAGCACCAACAGGGTGGAACCTGGAAAAGATCACATGGTTCCTCACATCTTTCAGTGAAACCCAGCAACGTGACGCCCGTTCTCACCTTTATTTACAGACAAAAACCACTCTCTCTTTCTGGTCCAAGGAGCAGATGGCCTTTGTTTATTAGCTCAGCCTGTGCAGCTCACTCACCTGCGACCACCATGTCCCCATTGAGGTATAGAGCCATACCCAGCAACATCACGATGCCCAGAGCCAGGATGTAAGGGCGCCGCCTGCCCCAGCCAGAGGTGCAGTGGTCACTGGCTGATCCCACCACAGGCTGCAGCACAAAGCCCAGGATGGGGCTGATGAGCCACACCAGGCTGTAGAGGCTCTCGGGCAGCCCCACGCTCAGCAGCACGGGGGTGACAAAGGCTGCCTCCACTGCATAGCAGAACTCTCGGCCCAACATGGCCATGCTGTGCATAATCAACCTGCCCGTGGGCTTTTTGACAGCCTCCACTGACCCGAAGGGCTCTCCTCCTGCCAAGGATTCCGGCATAGCGTTTTCCGTCCCTCTGCTGCTGTCTATGCCGGCAATGGATGGTGGGGGAAGTCCCCCACTTAAAACCTGTTCCGTTAAAGTCATTCGAATAGCTAAGCATGCAGTTCCTGTAAGTAGCTGAGAAAATGTGTGTTCTTCTGGCTCTGGATGACTTGGAGCCTGGCTCACATGTAAAGAGGGAAAGGTCTGGGGTGGAGGAGGGCTCACATGCTTTCCTGCCTCTCAGATCACAAGTTAGGAAGGGAGGGGGGGAAGCGTATGTGAAGATTAGTAGAACTGAGCTCCTGGCTATCTGGAGAGCTCCCAGCTATCCATAAGAGAAGGATTATCATTTAGGAGGACGGAAAAGATAATGGGTGCCCATGTCTCGTGAGCTGAGGATTGAAAACAAAGCTACTCTTATTGCTATAAGGCAGTGATGATACTAAGCATATAGGCCCACCTCCTTCCATTCAGCAAACAGCCCAAATGCTGGATTGTGTGCTGATTCTCCACACAGCAGCAAACAAAAAATCCTTCCCCCAGGCTGCCGAATAGCTGAAAGGTCACTTACTCTGCTAGGCTATGTCTACACTTGGAAATGTAAGTTGACTTTAGCTAAGTCAACTTAGTTAAGTCGACTTAGTGAGTCTACACTTAATTTTTAAGTTGACTTTAGGTCGACTTCTAGGGGCTAGGAGGACCTAGGGCAGGTCCACAGGGGTAAGGGGGGCACCCCTTGCCCAGTGCCAGGGGGCTCAGCCATTGTCCCATTGTACATAGGTACAATGGGGCAAAGGGGGACAGGGACTCTGGCAGGGCATGGGGGGGGGCATGCCAGGCTCCACCTGTGTCCCCCCCAGCAGGGAGGGCATTGGTGCAGTCCAGGGGTAGCCCTAAGTCGACTTAGGGCTACCCCACATCTACACTGGCTTAAGTCGACTCTAGGGAGTCGACTTAAGCCTTAAGTCCAATTAAAATAAGGTTTAATAAAGTCGACTTAATTTTCATTTATTTTCCTTAAGTCGACTTAAGCAGGGTAAATTAAGTCAACTTAAGCAAGCATAAGTCGACTTAATTTACAAGTGTAGACGCACCCCTAGGGCCCTAGCATGCCCCCTCCATTTATCCATGGAGGGAAGGATCCACAGCAGCACCCCTGCCGGCTCTACTGTTCTAGAGAGAAGAGAGCTCCAAGACGTACAGGCATTGCTCATGTCCTGCACAGGCTTCCCCAAAGCTTGTACTGCCCCAGCTTTAGATGAGCCACAAAGGTTCTGCTGCTTCAGGGAACCTCAACACCCCCAGAGCCAGGGGAGGGAGGGGGAGATTCGTCACAGAAATCGCCTTTTGTGGTAGGATTTCAAAGCACTCTAGAAAGATTTATGAATTAACCCTCCTTTCGGCTATGTCTACACTTGTTAATTTAAGTCGACTTAGCATGTCCCCACTCAAAAATTAAGTTGACTTAGAGGGGACCCTGCCAAATCGACCTAGAGTATCCACACTGGACACCTAGGTCGACTTGTAGAGGCTAGGTGGACCTGGGACAGGTCCACAGTGGCGGGGGGGGCAGAAAAGCCAGAAAAATCGACTTAAAAAGAGGTTTAGTAAAGTCGACTTAAATTTTCCTTAAGTCAACTTAAGGAGCTGCTTAAGTCAACTTAAGGAAAATATAGTGTGGACGCAGATTAAATTAAGTCGACTTAAGCAAGCTTAAATCGACAATTTGTAAGTGTAGACGCACCGTGTGTGCCTGCCCAGTATTGTCATGGCCTCGTCACTTAAAGTGACTCAACCAAAGTGTCGGAGCTTCAAAACCGATCCCCCATCTCGACTGCAAGTCCTGTCCTGGAACCACAAGGCCATGCCCGCTAAAAGCAAAACTCATTTCAAAAGTTCCCTTCACCTGTTACTGATCAGAGATGATTAAGCTGAAGGGATATTCCACCATTCATGGTTTACCTACATTTTTCATTTACATAAACTAAACCATTTAAGGCAAAGATTGTACTTCTTGAACCCAGCAGATCAGAGCTTAGCCACCTTTTGCGGGGCAGGCAAGTCTCCCCCCTACCCTCTCCCATGTGCTATGCCTGGCAGCAGCAGTGGCAGGGAGCCAGTGGCATACCAACCTGGCCCCTCAGCCTCCCATCCCCTCCTCCATCCCGGGGACCCCAGGCATGCAATGGCCAGGCAGCCTTCCCCACATGCTTATGCTAGCCCTGTCTAGGGGCAGGCACCGCTTGGCCCCCATGAGAGAGGGGCTGGGCTGGAAGGGGGAGGGCCCACTGGCACCCACCATGTGGCCCTGCTTGGTAGTGGGAGTGGCATGGTTCCAGACAACAAGGCACTCTTGGGTCCCGGTCCATTTCGGGAGTGGGCAGGGCAAGAAAGATAGTGGCTACCACTGCTTGGGGCTGGGGGCCATGAGACATGCTGCTCAAAACCATCCTGCCTGCCACCTTTTGCACATGCCCCATAGATTGCCAACCCCTGATGTACACAACAGGTATTTTGATAATTTCTAGGAATTCTTCCACTGGAGACAAACCCACTGCACCTCTGTCTGAATATGTTGTACTTACAAGTGAGATCACGAGAAGTGAAAGGCCCACTTGAGCTACCAAGTAGCAGATAAATTAATCACAGAAATATAGGCCTAGAAGGGGCTGCAGGAAAGTTCAGCCCCCTGCACTGAGTCAGGACCAAGTGAACCCAGATCATCCCCGACATGTTTCTCCAACCTGTCCCTAAAAGCCCCCAGTGATGGCATGTCCACAGCTTCCCTTGGAAGGCTAATCCAGAGCTTACCCCTACTGTTGGAAACTTGTTGCTAGGAAAGTTCTAATATGAAAGGGGGGGCATTTACTCCACACTAGTTCAGTGGGGGTTAAACTCTGTGTAGGCTGAGAAGGCCATGCCCTCTCACTCCTCCGGTCATGATCTAACTGGAGCCAGGGTGTAAGAGTCAACTTCGGGCTGGGCTGGCTACCAAAGGGAGCAGACATGTTGCAGGCTCCTGTGAAGAGACAGCTGGAGCTCCAGGACTCAGAGGCCAGCTGGGCTGAGACTCCAGGTTGCACTGCCCTGCCTTGGAGGACAATCCTATTGACTCTGGCCACAGGACTACACTGCTCAGCATGAAGAGTAGCCTAACTAACTCTGGCCACTGCCCTAGGAGCCAATGCGGCTGTGGCAATGTGGGACAGTAGACCACTGGGACTGCCCAAGTTCTACTTTAATTCTTCCATAACCTGGCCCCCCCGATGGGCGGTATCAACCCCTGACAATTGGTGGAGAATGCAGGCAATGACCAGGAGCCAAGCAGGTCACCAGGTGGCCAGCAGAGATTGTGAAGTGGCTGCTGGAGAGCCAGCAGTAGCGGCAACACCAGATCCAGCTGCTCCGGCAGGTCACCTCACAACAGCAGGAGCAGAACACTGTACTTATAAAGTCTTCTCAAGCCCAGGCTGGCGTAAAGTATCATAAGGAAAAAAAAAAAGTTATTTCACCGCAGTAATGTTGACTATGAATAGGCTAGATGCGTAATGGCATACCTCAGCTTTTAGTAAACACTGGATGTCATCCTAAATGAGGTAAACACTCTCAATGAGCAATTAAGGTCTCATTAAAACTTGTCTTAGCCTAAGTATAAAGAAAATGGTTACACCAATACCTAATTACTGCATAGATGTCACAACCTTTTTCAAAGTTAAAGCAATTAGACCACTTGATGCACTGACTGCCTGGCTCTAAAAGAAAATAAACATTCAAAACTATTTGCATTCTAGGAGCAAGTTCCAGAAGGGTAGCCGTGTTAGTATACTTCAGCAAAACAAACAAACAAGGAGTCCTGTGGCACTTTTAAAGACTAACACATTTATTTAATGCATGAGCTTCCGGGAGCATAACCGATTTCCTCTGAAACAAGGTCTCTGCCCTTAGAATCCAAATCGTTCTGAATAATGTTTTCTGGTTCTTTAAAGCGAGATGATGAGTGTATCATGTGATCTAATTGCTTTTGGAAAAAATGCATAAATTTAATTTAAGTTTAAAAGACACTGTAGCATCAATGCAATAACTATTGTTCTACTGTTTGCTTTATACTTAGAATTGTAGACGTCAGAATGTTTCAAGTGTCAGAAGGTTTCAAATGGCTACTTTAATTTGAAAGAGACTGTATGCAATAATTGTTTATTACTCATACGTAAGCTTATTTTCCAGAATGGAGAGGAAAAAAGAGTTGCTTACTCGCAGATACTTTATTATATCTAATTTCAACTCAGTGCAATTTCTCCAGCCAAATTAAGACTCCAAATGTAGTCCAGTCATGGAACTAACTGTACTATGGAAATGTAGCTAGGCCTTAAATATAGATGCTCTGCCATATAACCACCATAAGCAGATCATACCAAAATAATGTTATTTTAATATATATTCTGGGATAATGCAAATGAATTTTATATCAATACTCAGAAAATACAGGCAATAAAGAAGTCTCTCCAATTTATAAAGGAACAACCTGTTTATGAAGTGTAACAAAATTTTATAAAAATCATTGTTTCACCTAATTATAGCATATATTACAAACAAGAATTAAAACAACCACACATTTCCTATAATATGTTATTGAAGGAAATATTAACAATGATGTAAACCTCTAACAAGCAAATACTGTAGATCTTTTCAAAACAAACATCTCCATGGCAAAATTTTAATGGTAACATTTTGTAGGCATTCTAATACAAACAGGAATACAGTTTATACATTTAGTCCTCAATTAATGCATTAATTTAACAGTGATCCTGTCATCCCAGAAAATTGATGCTACATAAACATTTCCTCATTTAACTCCAATCTTAAAATCTTATTGTGTCAGTCTGAAACTTTTCTTCCAAAGGGGTAGCCGTGTTCTGGTTTGCATGGCTAGATATTATAAATTGGCTTTTGGCTTATTGAATTCAATTACTTTATCAGAGTGAAGTTTAGCAATCTCTTCCTTGCTAAATCCAAATTCTAGAAGTATCTCTTGTGTGTGTTCTCCTATAAAAGGATCCCTTCTGGCAGATGGAGTAGCTGGAGTCCTCAAAAGAAGAGGAGATGGTCTAGGACTTATCTCTTCCTGATCATTCTTGATAAAAGAGCCACGCTCTTTGTTATGCTGGTGTAAGGCAACTTCATCGAGGGATAAAACAGGTGTCACACAGGCATCTGTACCATCAAAGATCTTGCACCATTCTGCCTGTGTCTTCTCAGAAAATATAGTTGCAAACATTTTCTTCATTTCACACCAGTCAGAGAAACTCAACTGACTGGGAAGCTTATCTGACTCTAGCCCGAGTCCTAAAACAATAAAACAAAGTTTAAATATATTGTACTGTAGGTACGCTAATAAAAATAGAATAAATGCTTTTGCCGCCACCCACAACTCACCCTACTTCTCAAGCAGATTTATTGCAGACAACCTAAGACAGCATAAGGATCAAAGTACATTAGGCTTCAATTACAAGTGTTTTCAAAATTTATTACAGGGCACACAATTCGAAATAAGGAGAAAGAAAAACCACCTTTCCTAGGTCTTGCCATTACATTAAATTTTATCAGCTATAGGCTCATAAAAGACAATATACATTGGGTACAGCCCTAAGAGCTATGTACTTAATGACTCTGAAGCAGAGGAAAAAATAATACAGAAAAGAAAGACTTTAGTGCCAATAGACAACAGAGTCCTGTGGCACTTTTAAAGACTAACAGATTTATTTATCGTATGAGCTTTCGTGGGAGAAAATCCCACTTCGTCAGACGCTTTGAAGATGGGAAACCT
>ML685863.1:5136507-5166259 GCA_007922175.1 Pelusios castaneus | reverse complement strand
TCCCACGAAAGCTCATGCAATAAATAAATCTGTTAGTCTTTAAAAGTGCCACAGGACTTTGTTGTCTAACTACAGTAGACTAACACGGCTACCCCTTTGGAATTTGACTTTAGTGCCAATAGACCTCAATCTTTAGCTCTTATGAGTCTATCATTTGTATGTACTATGACCTTAAGAAAAATGAAATATAAACAACTTTTCAAAAAAATGAAACCTTATTGTAAAATGCAGCAAAAATGCAGAGATCCTCTATTGCTTTTTACTTTGATACTAGATCTTTCTTTCCCATTCTTTGCCTCCATCCTTCTACTAAGGGCTTGTCTATTCTTGAAAGAGTACAGGAGCACAGCTGCAGCACTCTGGCAGATGGAAGAATTCTTCCACTGACCTTGTGTGACCTACAGTGGGTGTTAGTTCAGCTTAACTACGCTGCTCAGGGGTACGGATTCTTCACATCTGAGTGATTTAACTGCGTCAATCTAACTTTTCAGCATAGACCTGGCCTTAAAATGAAAGTACTGGGCTCCATGGCTTCTTTCATATCTGAAAAGCACCAGTTACTACAGAAATGTAATTGCATCATGCAAATAACAAAATCACACCAACAATTTTTATTGCTCATAATGTTTTCATGAACCTAATCTTTGAGCAATGAATAGTCCCAAAGGCTGCTCATGAGCTTCCACCCCCATTCCTGTTAGGTAGAGCAGGAAGGAGAGGCACCACCAAGATCTGCTAAAAATCTTCGCCTACTAACCATGTTCAGAAGGGATTTTTCAATCCCTTTTATAACTAGAGCTGACAACAATAAAACAACAACAAAAATCCTCTCCACAACAAATTCTTCACTAAAAAAAAAAATTCCAAAATTTATCAATAACCACAATCTTTTCCCCACAGAAATTCAAAGAAAAATACCGTTTCAGCAGACGCCTTCTACCAGGAAAGCTCATGTCAACTTCATGTGTGCCTAGGCTCTTCGACTCTCAAACCCCAGGAGAAGGAGGCAGAAAGAGCACTCAGGCACACCACCTCTCAGGCCCTGGAGCCCTCAAGAAAATCTTTTGTAAATTTCACAGGTAGAAAGTGAAATTGACAAGAGCCTTTCAGGCAGGCAGCCAGAGAGCAGTCATTTCAATTTTCAGCAAATGTGAAAACAAAAACGTTACTGTGAGACATCATTCTGATTAATTTTTTTCAGCCAGATCTACTTATAACCATAATCCAACCACTCTACTTCCTCCATTCAAAACATGGAGATGGATGTACTCCAAAACAGGCATAATTTACACACCAATTCTCAAAGTCCTGATGTTTGTGACATGTATGAGTAATATGGAAATCTCTTTAGGAAAATCTGTTTTCTTTTAAAATACAGAAACAAAGAAGATATCTATTCAGCAGAGACCAAGTTTGGAAAATTACAAAACAAGGAGAGACATTTTTTGAAAGTTGTGTGTGTGACACCGCACTATAAATAAAACTATATTTGCTACTTAACTATAGCTATTAAGCAAACACTGTAGCATATACATAGACTTACAAAACAAAACAGAGTCCTGTTTGGACTTAGGGAAATTAAATTCCAAAGGGGTAGCCGTGTTAGTCTATTGTAGAAAGACAACAGAGTCCTGTAGCACTTTTAAAGACTAACAAATTTATTTATTGCATGATCTTTCATGGGAGAAAATCCCACTTCGTCAGACGCTTTGACGAAGTGAGATTTTCTCCCATGAAAGCTCATGCAATAAGACGTGATCTAAAGCACTGCCCCCCAGCTGCTTCAGGCAGGGGATCCATATTTATGGGGGGGAGGGAGCAGATGTGAGGTGGTTTGGGTAGGGGGCTGTGTGGGAAGGAAGGGGCAGGCAGGTGTGGCATAGCTGGGGGAGGTGGGGTGGCACAGACAAAGGGGAGTTAAGGGGGGAGGAGGCTGGCGGCTGGAGGTGATGGGGACCTGACGATCTGTCTCACATCCAGCTGTCTCAGCTGTAGGGAAAGGAAGGGGCCAGGAGGGGTGGCATAGCTGGGGGAGGGGCGGGGTAGCACAGACAAAGGGGGAGTTAAGCTGGGGAGGGAAAGAAGCTGGGGGCTGGGGGTCAGGGGGAGCTGCGCAGCCGGCCTCCCTCCCCCCTTCTGTCTCAGCTATAGGGGAAGGAAGGGGCGGGGGGGGTGGCATAGCTGTGGGAGGGGGCCTGCTGCTCTGCCCTGCCAGCTGGCTCCCCCCCCCGGGAAGCTCCAGGCTGGAGAAGAAAGGAGGGAAGGGGACCACTCTGGCCTGCCGCCGAACTGCTCCACTCTGCCAGCCAGCTGGCTCTGGGGCTGGAGGGGCGGGGCTGACCATGCCGGCTTGGGCTGGAGCGGAGGCGGGGTTGCTGCTGCACGCCGCAGGTCTTGCGGGCCGGACTGCAGCCTTTGGCAGGCTGCAATCCCACCTGCGCACCACACATTAGATAACCCTGATCTAGCTATAGACTCAGAAATACAGCCTTCATTTGGCTTCTTCTGCCAATTTAGATATACCCATTGACTGAATTAATCACTAGGCTGGTATCTACTCTTCATAATACACAAATCAATCCTAAGGAAAGATAAAGCCAACTACTAGTTTAGCATCCTCAGTCAAATTAAAATTACAAAAATTAATCCTATTATTAATCCTTACTCAAAACACATTACTAAAACCAGAACACATTGTACTACATGAATACTCAATTCTATAAGAGCTGGCAGAGGATTTCAATTCTATATCACCATTAAAAAAGTTCAAATGATAACATATTATGCAATCCTGTTTCAATACAGGAAATCTTAACTTGATAATATATATAAAGCTTAATGTAATCAGTCAGTCCTTAACCAGAGCTATATCATTCTGATGAGTTGCACTTAAAAATGTTTAAAGAAAATTTACTGTATTTCACTAGAATAAATTCAGAATAAATTCCAATCACACAAACAACCTAAAATTAAGCATTATACATTCATTTTCCAATAACCATTGCAGACTTCAACTTTTAAATAAATATGAACTCATAACCTTTAAGTACTGCAGCTGTTCATTTTCCAGTCTGGACTATTTGTGGTATAGACAGACAGGATCGTAATAGGGGAAATGAAGTCAACATGGAAACAATATAGCACGCTTCAGGATATCACAGAATGTCCAGTTCCACCAGAACATAACCAAAATGTTCATATTTGGTATAGCAATTAGGAACTGCTTTCAGTTTATAAAGTTATGATTCTAATCTACTGGTATTTGCGTAGTAAAGGTCAGTAATTTACAAGAGAATAGCTTTAAACACGATTTTCTTCCACTTTAGAGAAAGAAAAATGGTTTCCCCTATAAACTTTTGCTGAAAGATATGTATTGCAAGAAAATGAATTACTGCAATAAATACCAAAAAACTATATTTCTAGAGATTCATAAAAAAGCAACACTGAAAGTGGAGTCCTCTTAAATTCAGAAGAAAATATAAATAATGTACACAGATAAAAATGAATGAAAACCTCTGGGTTGTCAGCTATCAATTACTATTCTGTTACGCTAGAATAGGTGATTCTCAAACAGGGGTATGCATATCGTAGGGATATGCAGATGACCTCCTGGAGGTACATCAATAGGTGATATCTGCCTAGTTTTACAACGGGCTACATGAAAAGCACTACCGAAGCCAGTACAAATAAAAGTTTCATACAATGAATTGTTCATGCTATGCACTGAAGTGTAAGTACAACCTTTATATTCCAATTGATGTATTTCATAATTATATGGCAAAAATAAGAAAGTAAGCAATTTTCAGTAGTTGTGTGCTGTGACACTTGTATTTTTTATGTCTGATTTTGTAAGGAAGTGAGGTGAAACTTGAGGATACACAAGACAAATCAAACAAGAAGTCCTGTGGCACTTCTAAAGACAAAACACTATTATTTATCACATGAGCTTTTGTGGGTAGAATCCCACTTCATCAGATGCATGAAATAGAAACCACCGTATGGAAGGGAATTTATAAATGCAGAAAAGTCAGTCACAAAGATCAGTTCAGATTTTTTCAGCAAACCAAACAAGTTGTTCAAATTCAAACAGTGTGGAACAACAGAAAAAAAGGGGGAAGGTTAAAAGAGGGGGAAATAATCTTTTGTAATGAGAGAGTCAACCCAATATCTATTCAGACCTAATTTATCGGTGTCAAATTTGCATATGAATTCTAACTCTGCAGCTTCCCTTTGGAGTATTCATTTGAAGTAAAACAAACAAGGACTCCCATGGCACTTTTATAAGACTAACCAATTTATTTATCGCATGAACTTTCATGGGAGAAAAATCGCACTTCGTCAGGCGCTTTCTATGGAAGCACTGTAACCATCATTTCTTTCACAGAACATCCAGAGAGGTTGAAGTCTTCCCCTATTGGTTTCTGAATGTTATCATTCTTGACATCTGATTTGTGTACATTTCTTCTTTTGCACTGAGACAGTTCAGTTTGACCAATGTATAAGGCAGAGGGGCATTGTTTGCACATGATGGTTTACATCACATTGGTGGATGAGCAAGTCAAAGAGCCCCTGATGGAGTAGCTGGTTTGCTTAGGTCCTATGATGGCATCATTTGAGTAGGTACTGGGGCAAAGTTGGCAATGGGGTTTGTTATAGGGTTAGGTGCCTGCCTTAGTGTTTCTGTTGTATGGTGTCTAGTTGCTGGGGAATACCTGCTTAAGGTTAGGGGGCTGTCTATAAATGAGAAGAGGCTTTCCTCCCAAGACTCAAGAGAGTGAGGGATCATCTTCTAAAACAGGCTGTAGATCCTTGATGATGTGCTGCAGAGGTTTGACTTGGGTCTATAGGTGATGACTAGTGATGTTCTGTTTCCTTTTTGGGGCTTGTCCTGTAGTAGTTGACTTCTGGGTACCCGTCTGGCTCTGTCAGTCTGTTTTTTTCACTCCCCCAGGTGGGTATTGTACTTTTAAGAATGCTTGATAGAGATCCTGAAGGTGTCTGTCTCTTTCCGAAGTATTGAAACAAATGCATTCATGTCTTAGGGCTTAGCTATAGACAATAGACCTATAGACAATTGGGCTGCATCAGTAGGAGTGTTGCCAGCAGATCGAGGGATGTGATAATTCCCCTCTATTTGGCACTGGTCAGGCCGCATCTGGAATACTGTGTCCAGTTTTGGGCTCCCCACTACCAAAAGGATGTGGACAAATTAGAAAAAGTCCAGCGGAGGGCAACAAAAATTATTAGGGGGCTGGGGCACATGACTTATGAGGAGATACTAAAGGAACTAGGCTTATTTAGTCTGCAGAAGAGAAGACTGAGAGGGGATTTGATAGCAACCTTCAACTACTTGAAGGGGTGCTCCAAAGAGGAGGGAGCTAGGCTGTTCTCGGTGGTAACAGAGGACAGAACAAGGAGCAATGATTTCAAATTACAGCTGGGGAGGTCGAGGTTGGCTATTAGGAAAAACTTTCTCACTAGGAGGGTGGTGAAGCATTGGAATGGGTTACCTAGGGAGGTGGTGGAATCTCCGTCTTTGGAGATATTTAAGGTTCGGTTAGACAAAACCCTGGCTGGGATGATTTAGAGGGAGAGGTCCTGCTTTTACCAGGGGGTTCGACTAGATGACCTCATGAGGTCCCTTCCAGCCCTATGATTCTAAAGGGTCATTTAGTGTGTCCCAGATGAAAGCTGGAGGAATGTAGATAGGTATAGGGGTCAGTAGGTTTCTGGTATAGGGTGGTGTTTATATGTCCATCACCTAATTGTACTGTAGTGTCCAGAAAGTGTATCTCCCACATGGAGAGGTTCAGGTTGAGGTTTAAAGTGGGGTGGAAATTATTGAAATCTCAGTGGAATTCCTCAAAGGCTTCCTTTCCATGGATCCAGATGATGAAGATGTCATCAATATAGCATAAGTCATCTCCAAATCTGAAATGATAGTGGGTGAGTACAAAGTCAAAATTCAGCCACTAGGTGTGCCATGACATCATCTGGGATACTGTTCCTGATGGCTTGTAATCTGTCTTTGTGCGCAATGTTAATGTAAAAAACTTCTACATCCATAGTGGCCAGGATGGTGTTTTCTGGAGGATCACCAATGGGCTGAATTTTTCTCAGGAAGTCAGTGGTGTCTCAAAGATAGCTAGGAGTGCTGTTAGCGTAGGGTCTGAGGAAAGAGCCCACATAACCAGGTATGGAAAGAGTACCAATCCCTGAGATGATGGGGCACCCAGGATTTCCAAGTTGATGGATCTTGGGTAGCAGGGAGAATATCCCTGGTCACAGCTCTAGGTATGTGTCTGTGTAGATTTGTTCCTGTGCGGCTCCACGGCTTTTCGTGAGTAGATGGTGTAATTTCTTTTGGTATTCCTCAGTGGGTCAGAGAGAAGCAGTTGGTGGAATGTCGTGTTGGAGAGTTGCCTGTAAGCCTCTCAATTGTAATCTAACTTATTCAGGATGACAACAGCACCTTTTTTGTCAGCCTCTTTGATAATAATGTCAGAGTTGTTTTTGAGGCTGTGCACTCTGCGTGGCTGAGGTTATGATGCAAGACAGTGTTTGTCCACAATTTCAGCCTGTGCACGTCAACAGGCAAATCAATTGAGACAAATCAGACTCCTGAAAGGGATAACGTAATCTGGAAAGGTTGAGAATCACTACACTTGAAAACTACTTTTGCACAGAAAAGTATTTCAGTGATGGTATTTAAAAGGATCTCTCAGGAACCGTGCAACTTTAAAAAAAAAAAAAACCTGCTCATTTTGTTTTCAAAATACTGTGCAGATACATGCAGCAATTTTGAAGCTACAGTGCGATCACATGACTCAATGAAACAATAGGCATGGGGTTTCTTAATTTTGCATGTGACACTACAATTTATTTAGAACTATATAAACAATGCTAACAGACAACTGACTGGTCAAAACTCAAAGGGAGCAGCATATTCTTAACGATGCAAATGTCACACTCCTGCCCCTACACACTTGCATGAAAACTGGCCCCACTGAGGATTTTCCAACTCCCAAATGACATTGTACTAACTAATACCTGCCTGGCACTGTGAACTTCCATAGTGCAATTGCCATTCTCCACTGTCTATAGAGCTCTCATTCTGGTGTGCTGGAGGAGTGGGCCACATTTGGCAGAGAGATCCAGGAATGTGGCTTTTTGTAGCCGAAAGTTCTGCAGCCAGTACTTGTCCTCCCGAATCTGCCATTACAGTTTGATCCTGCCAATCTGCTCATTTCTTGGGTCCAGAGGCAGCACTCCCATCATCTGCAGCTGCTCTGCAAATGCCTCCAACAAACTTGAATTGTTTTTCACTATGTCCCTTGGAAAACTGACCTTGACGATATCATCATATCCCCCCATGATTGTGGTACTTCCTGAAGGTCTGCAAATACAGGAGAATCATGTGTCCTGTATTTACACTGTTCATGACAGAGCAGAAGTGTGCAGGCTTCATGCATCTGTCAGAGAAAAGTGTCACACGGGCTTGTAGGTTTTTGAGGATTTTTTAAGACACAAAAATTATGTGTTGGATGATATTATGGGATGGAGAAGGTTGCATGCTGGAAATCTGACTCCCAGATTCTTGCAATCTTTACTTCTACCCCACCACTCACTGCAAAAAGGCACGTAGCGCATTGAGATACCTGTGATGCACCACACTGTATATTGACATGAGCACTCCTGGTAAATATGCACTACGTTAACACACGTATGCAAGTGACTGAGCAATAAACAAACTCTGGTGGCTCTACACCACCAAAACTCGTGTCAACCAAAGACTGCAATGTAGACACGGCCTATACAATTTTTGGAAGTAACAGAAGAACAGGAGGTTTGTTCTAGTCTCAGAGTTACATTTTGTTCAAAATAAACTAAAAATGGCTAAATTGTGAAGTTGGAATAATGAAATAAAACTTGGGTGCCTAAAATTAAGCATCCAAATCAATATTTAATGACTTAAGTGTTCTCCGAGCAGTCCAAAAAAATATTTACAAGAACTAGAACCACTGTTCAGAAAGCCAGAGAAAGTTAAAATTTCAAGCACCCTGCCTTAAAACATATTGCCAGTACCGATTAAAAAAGAGAAAAGAGAAACATCTGGCATAGTTCTCTTTCACTGCTAATGGAAGAAATCATGATATAGCAGTTAAACCACAAGCTGTGAGTCAGAAATCTGAGGTCTAGTCCCAGATGTCACTGATCTCTCTGTGCCTGCAATTCCTTATCTGCAAAACAGATACAATATTTACCTTCCAGAGCAGAAGTCAGCAATAATTAACATGGCTGTAAAGTACTTGAAGAGCCTCAAAACAAAGGCAGTACCAGACATTCAAAGCTATGGGTACTATTCAGAGGCCTTTATCTAACCAAGAAATACAGAGTGTTTCTTGGAGCTTGCAAGCCCTGGAAGGTCACATATGCCAGTTACCCAGTGAGCTAATCTATTCATTCCCACATCTCTGCAGTAGGAAGTTGCACAGCTAGAGGGGACGGGAGGATTCTCTCTTATAAATAGGCTTTGCAGGATTAGCTTTAAATCTGAAGACATCAATAAATAATGTCAGCTGCCACACAAACTACTGAAAAAAAATATTCAACAGATGGAGCGAGCGAGAGCAGCCTCCCTTGCATCTTGTTTGTGCAAGGATCTGGTGTCAGCGGCCCTGCAGCTGCAAAAGGAGCCCTCTGCACCCTGAAGTCAAGAGTTTACACCCTCACTCACCAACAAGGAGAGCAGGAGCCATCCACAGGCTGGAGCCATTCAGCAATGTGATAGTCTCGCCTGTAGATGGGGCTCATCCTCCTCTTCACAGCCCTGACAGGGAGTCTCTGCCCTGCCCCACTAAGATGGCAGCTTTCCCCACTCCTGGCACCTTCAGAGATCAGGTGTCCTCAGACATGCAGCAACAAATGGAGCCCTGCACAGCACCCACTCACTCACTGTCTGCCCCAGGCACGAGCTGTTCAGCAGTGTGGTGACCTCCCTCACAGCAGACAGCTGTGGCCTTAACACACTCGCCTGGTGAGACAGGCCGTGGGGTCAGAAAAGGATCACTCAGAGGGAACAAGTGATCCTGTGGCTACAGTGGCCAACAAGCAATGTTGGAATTGCACATCTTATTAATTAATACATCAGTGCTTTGGGGTCAAATTTCAGGAAGAGCATGAATGCAATTACATTTGTGGCTGGGGCTCAACTGTATGTGCACAGTAAGAAAAGGCAGGTTTGTTGTTTCATGTTTGTAATGGGTCAAAAAAGGAAAACCCTAGAGGAACGTCGCAAAATGGTGAAAAGTCCTGGAAAGGGATGTGAGGACATTTTACTCTGCAAAGTCTATAAAACAGAAATCTCTAGGAAGTCAAATCGCATTGCTGAACATTTATCACACGTCTCATTTGACGTTAAAAGAAAGGCAAGCAGTGTAGGCCAGGCCTCAATAGAAGTGTGTTTGGGAAGAATGAGCCAAAACACGGAAGAAGCTGCAGATTTTCTACGTCATTGGATATGTGCATTGTGCTTGAAGGCAATTCCAAAGAATATTGTCCATGGTTCCAACTTTATATTAGCTCTGTTTCACTAGTACGCACCAGCGTGTACTCACCCAGTACATCATCAACTGGAAGAAAAACACCTGTCTAAAGTTTTTGCTCACGAACAATCTGCAATTAAGGATCTTTTGTGAGGTGAGAAATTGTCTTTAGAAACTGATGAAACCACAGGGCTTTTGAGAAGGCCAGCAATAAACGTCCTTGCAGTGTATTACAGTGAAAAAAAATGTGCAATGTGGAGGCCATTTCAATGAGGAGCCAAGATGTGTTCCAAGTGTACAGCCAAATGTGGGGAAATCTGTATGTCACTCAACAGCACTGCACAATGTACATCCAGCTCTCAGTAAAGGACTTGAAATAATTGAATCCACAACTGCTGCACATTCCATGTATTGCTAGTCTTTTGCATTCTGCCGTTGATCATGTCACCAAAATTTGTTTCAAAATATCAACAAAGCAGTGGCATGTTGTCCAGAGAGATTTAAACATGCTAACAAGCAAAAGCACATTTTTTAACATCTGTTCAACCTACAGCATGAGCCCATCAGGTTTACATGTGCCCCTCCCCCCCCTCATGTTGTGCCATCATGCTCATTTTCCTGGCTTGAGGGCAGACAATTTTTTCATGTACATTGAAATGTATGACAAACTCTTTCGTTAAAGAAGATGCAGTGATTTCAAAGAAGGCAATGGAACTAAGAATGGTCAATGATGATATAAACCAGCAAAAAATGTATTGCAAGTTCTCTTTTCTTTGTGTATATTTGGGAAAAATCCACAGAGTTCATTTGCAAATAGAAACAAATGCATTTTTGATACATCATGTTGATATTCTGCTTTACTACTACTTAGAAGTGGCTGCTGAGGTACATAATGCTTTAAAAGAGGTGGACGACAAGTCAATGAGACGTGAAAAGCAATTCTTTTCATCTCATAGACTTTAAGGTCAGAAGGGATCAGTATGATCATCTAGTCTGACCTCCTGCAAAATGCAGGCCTCAAGACCTCACCCACCCACTCCAGCAATAGGCCACCAACCTATCTACAGAGCAAATTTCAAAATAAATTGAAGGCAATCACCTCTATAATGGACTCTCTAGATTATGATCTCTGCTTGCCATCTCTATAGTGTTTGATCCATGTGTCAAGGATGAAATGTCAGACAATTTTAGCGACTACAATAATATTCTGTGTCTTTTCCCTTGCAAAGCAGAAGAGTTCAAGCACAATTCTGACTCGTACATGGTATCTGAAGTGCCCAAACAGCGTAGCAGTATTTGAATACCAAAGAAGTGAAACCCAATCACTGCTTCTCATGTCCAGTGTGGCACTATATGCACTTGCAGTACCAATAACTTCAATGTCTATGGAAAGATCATTCAGTCTGCTCAGAGAAGTTCCAAACAAACACTTGCATGTGCTTCTCTGAAGACCAACTTGAACAGCTCAATGTTTACTACAATAAGGAGGAGCTGAAATTTGTAGAGCTTTCAAAATCTGGCATCATCTACTGACTCAAGCAAAAAAAAATTATGATGAATACCAGTGCTAGTAACAAATGGCCCAAGATTATGTCTTTGTTTTTGCTCAAACCTCCTCACTCTGGGAGCTGAAAACTATGGGCAAAGTTCTGTGATTTTGACTTCTGAATTGGACTTGTTACAAAAATAAAGCTTTAACTTTCTGAATCTAAACATCTACTCATTAATAAATTATCTGACTCTCCCTTAGTTTCCTAGAACTCTAAAAATTCAAACATAAAAAATGCTTTAAAATAAAAATGGGTATTCTCCATCAAAATTCAGGGAAAAAAATATATAAAAATCTAATTTGCCATCACATCTATTCATGAATGAGCTTCCATTTTCTCAAATACTATCCTGCTCCCTGTCCTGGATCCAGTCTCTTCTCCTTACTGAAACTACAAACCATGTGGAAGTTACTGGAGTACTACAGGTGAAGTGCCTCTTGCACACAGCCCACTTATTTCTGCTCCTCAGATCACTGTGAGTTGGGAGGCCAAGAATATTAGGAGTCCATGATAGGTCCTGTAAATCATACAAAAGAAGCCCCCACATAGCAGGGAAGAAGTTATTCACCTTGTGCAGTAACAACGGTTCTTTGAGATGTGTCCCCCTACGGGTGCTCCACTGTAGGTGTATCTGCATCCCTGCGCTGATTAGAGAACTTTGCTAGCAGTCTATCCAGCCTGGGCATGCACTGCTCCCTGCCTGCCATGAGACAAGACCAGACAGCAGATGAGGGCAATCCCTCCTCAGTTCCTTCTCTACCGGAGTTGACTATGAGAAGCCTGAAATTCAGGGGAGGAGAGTAATTCATAAAGCACCCATAGAGACACACATCTCGAAGAACCATAATTACTACACTAGGTAAGTAACTTCTTCTTCCAGTAGTATCCCTATGGGTGCTCCACTGTAGGTGACTCCCGAGCAGTCCCCATCACTAGAGGCTGGAACTTCACAGTCAGATGATGGATGATAGTCCTATAGCTCTGCATTTGGTGTCTGCAATCAAATTCCACAGGATTGCATACTGCAAAGGAATGTGCAGATATCCAGGTAGCTGATCTATAGATTTATACTATAGGGATATGCGTGGAGAAGGTGATGGACAAAGGGACTGACCTTGCAGAAAGTGCATGTACTGAATATCATAGAATCAAAGAAACTGGAAGGGACCATGACAGGTCGTCGAGTCCAGTTCCCTGCACTCATGGTAGGACCAAGTACCCCCATTAAACCATCCCTGACAGGTGACTGTCTAACCTGCTCTTAAAAACCTCCAATGTAGAAGATTCAACAACCTGCCGAGGCAACATATTCCAATGTTTAACCACCATGACAGTTAGGAATTTTTTCCTAATGTCTAGGCTGAACCTCCCTTGCTGTAATTTAAGCCCGTTGCTTCTTGTCCTATCATCTGTGATTAAGGAGAACAATTTTTCCTCTTTCTTCCTCATAACAACCTTTTAGGTATTTGAAAACTGTTATCATATCCCCTCTCAGTTTCCTTTTTTCTAAACTAAACAAACCCAGCTCTTTCAATCTTCCCTCATAGGTCAAATGTTCCAGATCTCTAATAATTTTTGTTGCCCATCTCTGGACTTTCTCCACATCCTTTTTTAAATGAAGTGCCCAAAACTGGACACAGTACTCAAGCTGAGGCCTAATCAGTGCAGCGTAGAGCGGAAGAATCACTTCTCATGTCTTACTCACAATACTCCTGTTAATACACCCCAAAATGGCGTTTGCTTTTTTTTGCAACAGTATTACACTGCTGACTCATATTCAGCTTGTGGTCTACTATTACACCCAGATCCTTTTTCTGCAGTACTCCTTCCTAGCAGGCATTGCCCATTTTGTATGTGTGCAATGGGTTGTTCAACCCTAAGTGGAGTTCTTGGCACTTATCTTTATTGAATTTCATTTTGTTTATCTCAGACCATTTCACCAGTTTGTCCAAATCATTTTAAATTGTAATCCTATCGTCCAAAGCACTTGCAACCCCTCCCAGCTTGGTAGCATCTGCAAACTTTATAAGTTTGCTCTCAATGCCATCATCTAAGTCATGGATAAAAATGTTGAACAAAACTGGACCAAAGACAGATTACTGTGGCATCCTGCTCATTATGTCCTTCTAGCCTGAATGTGAACCGTTGTTAACTACTCTCTGGGAGCGGTTATCCAACCAGTTTTTCACCCATTTTATAGTAGCTCCATCTAGTTTGTACCTCCCCAGTTTATTAATGAGAATGTGATGTGAGACCATATCAAATGCCTTACTAAAGTCTAGATATATCACATCTACCGCTTCCCCTCTATCTACAAGGCTCGTTACCACATCATTGAAAGCTATCAAGTTGGTTTGACATGATTTGTTTTTGACAAATCCATGCTGACTAGCTCTAAGCACCTTATTCTCTTCCAGATGTTTGCAAATCCACTCCTCAATTATCTGTTCCATTATTTTTCCCGGAACAGAAGTTAAACTGACTGGTCTATAATTCCCTGGATTAATCTTATTTCCCTTTTTGTAGATGGGCACTATATTTGCCTTTTCCAGTCCTCTGGGACCTCACCCATCTTCCATGATTTTTCAAAGATAATAGCTAATAGCTCAGATATCTTCTGAGTCAGCTCCTCAAGTACCCTAGGGTGCATATCATCAGGCCCCAGTAACTTGAAGATATCTAACTTATCCAAGTAACTTTTAATTTGCTCTTTCCCTATTTTAGCTTCTGACCCTATCTCATTTCTATTCGTCTCCTCTACATCAGACATCCAATCTCCACCAGCCGTCTCAGTGAAGATCGAAACAAAGAAATTATTTAGGTCCTTTGCCATTTCTACATTTTCACTTATTGTTTCACCCTCTTTGTTGAGTAAGGGTCCTACACTGTCCTTAGCTTTACTCTTGTTTCTGATGTATTTGAAGAATGCCTTTTTGTTACCCTTCACGCCTTCAGCTAGTCTGATCTCTGTTTGTGCCTTGGCCTTTCGGATTTCTCCTCTACATAACTGTGTTATTTGTATATAGTCCTCCTTTGTAATTTGACCAAGCGTCCACTTTTTGTAGGACTCTCTCTTTATTTTTAAATTATTGAAGGTCTCCTGGTTAAGCCAAGGTGGCCTCTCGCCATACTTCTTATCCTTCCTACACAGTGGAATGGTTACCGCTTGTGCTCTTAATAACGTCTCTTTGAAAAACTGCCAACTGTCTTTAGTTGTTTTTCCTCAGACATTCTTCCCATGGCATCCTTCCCATCAACTCCCTGAGTGTGCTAAAGTCTGCCTTCCTAAAATCCAATGTTTTTGTTTTGGTATTCTCTCTCCTAACATTTCTAAGGATCATGAACTCTATCATTTCATGATCACTTCCACCTAAGATACCTTCCACTTTCAAATTCTCGACCACCTCCTCTCTGGTTGTCAAAACCAAATCGAGGATGGAAGCAAGATGTGGGAAGCCAGAAGCATATCTGGTTTGAAGTTCAAGAGAAATGACTAGTGAAGTCTGGTGTTAATGATCTGTTATATAACTTGTTACTTTACCTATAATCAATTTAGAAAAAACTTGTGCATAATATTTGAAAGACTGATCAATAGCATGACAACTGGGTGTTAATACTATATACTTAGTAAAGCTTTATGAAGTTTTGCAGTAAGAGTTACTTTACATTAGCCAACTTCTATAAAAAATATCCAGTTTAACCTAAAAAGTGAAATGCTATCATGAACACTGCAAGTGCATTTTAAAATAATTAATTTCTTTGAAAAATTGTAAAAAGATATTTTTTTTAATTTGCAGTCTAGCCTAAAACCTTGGTTTCCACACACAATGAGTTTCTAAAGCAGATTTATAAGTCTTTGAAAATTGCGGTTTACAAAGAAATTGTTCAGTAGTTCGGCCACAAAACAACACAGGAGCACTTCATCTCCAAAAGAAAATCTGTAATTAATAATATATTTAAAGAAACCCTACCCATTCAAACATTACAGAAATATATAGTTTATACAAATTGGTTTCAAAAGGTGCTTTTCCAGGTACAAAAAACCAAACATAATGGATTTCATGGACCAAAGCTGTCAAATGATAAAGACTTCATTTCATTCAACCACACTTGACTGAGCAAAGGGACCTATATGAACCAACTGCTGAAAATTACTTACCCTTTAAAAGTTGCTCATAAAATTGAGGCTCAATGGCCCCAACTGCCATGAATTTGCCATCTAAGGTCTTGTAGGTCTCATAGAAAGGTGCTCCACTGTCCAGTAAGTTCTCGCCGCGACATCTGTTCCAAAGGCCTAAATTTTGAGACTTCCACAGGAAAGAACTTAGATATGCTGCTCCTTCTACCTTAAAGATTTATTTAAACAAAGAAAAATAATCAACAACAACTTCAGAGTTACTGGCAATTCTACACACACAAGTATTCATAAATGTAGAATTACGGTTACTCTGTTAGGATTTTTAATTGTAATATTCTTGTTAAGGAATTGACTGAAGGATTATCTCATTCATAAGAGTAACATTGCCTTTAAAGTTGTGTGCAACATTTTCTAAGCCTTGTGTATTCCACAGAGTTTTGTTGGCAGAAGTTATGCTGGTCTACAGCTGCCGCTGTAATTAAATGGCTGTTCTACATCCTCACTATGCTTGTGTCATTGGAGTGTATCCACAGTAGCATCTTGCATCAACACAGGGAGCAATGAGCGGTGGGTGTCTATCCCACTGTGCAACTGCACGCAGGGTACTTTGAGAAAGGTTTGCAAAGCCTCATGGGGCAGGCACAGCATTACATGATGAAGGTTTCTGAATCCCATTGTTCCCTAGGCATCCTACTATTAATAGGAGCTTTTCAACTGCCCTGTCTGCCAGACAGATTGCTGAACACAAACACAAGAAGCCCAACAAAATGTCAGAGGAGGGGGAAAGAGGGGAAGAGTGTGAGATAGGCAGTGTGTGTATGGCGAGAGGCAGGGAGAGAGAAGGAGCAGAAATTGAGTATGTGTTGGGGACAGTGAGTGTGTCCACACGCTGTCTCTAAGTTCAGGCAGCAGCCAGAAGCAACCAATCCTTAGGCAGAAGCTGGTTCACATATTGCCGGTCTCCAGCTGTCCCTCTGCCCCAGTGCAGGAGAGGCCAGTACACCAGCAGGAGGAGAGGGACACCCTGACATCGGTCCCTGCCTCTGCACAGCACATCTGGAGTCTTTCTCCTTCCCTCCCAGCAGTAGCCCACACGGCCTGCCTGCCCGTGGAGAGCAGGACTGATACCCCCAGGCTTTGAAAGAGGAAGGACTCATGCCTGGAGTAGCTGGAATGCAGGGCAGCCCAGCAGTGTCCCAAATGGGGAGCAGCAGTCAGGGTAAGCGTTGTGGAGTAACTCTTGGACGCCAATTACAGCACACCCTGTCTACACTGATGATTTGTCACTAACTCTCATTAAGGTGGTTTTATTTGGTTGTCAAACATGGGTAGTTTTGTTGGTGGGGGGAGTGTTGTAGTGCATACGCCACCCTTGTTCTGCGCCAAAAGCTGACTTTTGTCGATAAAGCTCTCTAGTGTAAACCAGGCCTATGTTTAAAAGGAGTAATAAGGAGCCTTAAAAGATATCAGATAAGTAAAAAAAATATATTCCTGTACTGAATGGTTTTATCAAGCTCCTAGTAGTTCAAAGAGCAAACAAAAAGGGTTGTACGGTGGGTGACAAGCCAAGATCAAAACAAATAAGGCATTCTTTAAAAGACTAACAAATGTATTTATCGCATGAGCTTCTGTGGGCACAATCCCACTTGGTCAGATGAACAAAATGGAAAATATAACATGTTATCGCTAAATAGATACAGAGACGGGTGGGTCACAAGGTTAATTCAAACAGACCTAGAGGTCTACAGATCTAGAAATCTAGATCTAATTCAAACAGACTGCTAGCCTATCTCTTCAATGTAAATAAGCTGTTTGGCTTCAAACTGTGGAACAGGGAGGCAGGAGCTAAAAGCAAGAGCTGAGAAGAATGATTTAAGGGAAATCACCTTCTGTAACCATTCAAGATCTCTATTCAAACACAGTGTGAAGGTAACTGCAGTTTCAGATTCCAATAAGGTTTTCAAAGTGTTTTTTGTTTGTTTGTTTGTTTGTTTGTTTTGGGTTTTTTGGCTGAAGTACTGTAACTAGCAGAATGCCTCCACAGGACAGTAATTACCCCAGTTCTTAAATGTTTGCAGAAGACATGAGGAGGTAAAAAGGTAAAAACCTCTCTCTAGTTCTCAGTACCTAGAAAACTCAGATATGCAGAGAGATCACTAAGTTAACCTGGCTATTATCCCATAGCTCTCACTAATCTGTGGAGCTCCCTGCTTCTCATTGGCAAGTACACTTTGGAAATCCTACGAGATAGTAAGAGATAATAAGGTGTTCCCATATGGGTCTAGAGCTCTGAGCACTCAACACAGATACATCAAGGGAACCAAAAGGTATGTTTGCCTTTGAGCATATTATATAAGAGGTGCCCTAAAAGAAATGGAAAGGTGTCTATGGCTGATACACTGTGTTTTTAAGGGCAAAGCACATGTTAGAGGGAACTGGACTGAGGCCAGAGAGAACCCAAGTAGTCTAAAGTCAGGTTCACCAGGCACAAAGCTAGAAGCACATGGCTGTCCTTAGTCTTACGTAACTCTGTTTGAGTTCTAATAAAGTCTTACTTGTAAGCGTCTAGGCAACACATAGTACCAGAGGGAAACAGAAGAGAGGACAGAGGTGAAGAAGTCAAAGAACTGAAATTCTAGCAGACTCCTGGAAGAGATCAGTGTGTGTGCGTGCGCAAGTATGAAACCAAGCAGTTGGCTTTGGTGAGAAAGAAAATAGCTATTTTCTTAAATATTGCAGAACCTGAGGCAGAGGAGTTGCAGGCATAAATCTAGATCAGGCAGAGAGAGCTAATTATGACAACTGTGAAGAAATTTGCATACCTAAAAGAGTAACATTTGAAAGGTGTATGCTTCACCTTAGAAGTCAAAAGGAAGGAAGATTTCCTAAGAGAGCGGAAGCTAATGAACAAAACTGTAATTATGGATTTACAGATTCAGTTATAAGGCGTCAGATTGTAACTGGAATCAGAGATCAACAGCAGCAAAAAAGATTATAGAAGATATGGCTCTCACTTAGGATAAAACAATGAGATTGTGTCAGACATTTGACATCACTCTGAACAGAATAAAAATAGTAGAAGAAAAAAAGAGGTCACTGCTACTCTGAATAGAGTAATGAGAGAGTAACTCAGCATAGAAAAGCATGAAAAAAATAAAATGCAAGAATTAGCAAGGATTGCTTAAGATGTGGACACAAACACAGGCCTCAACAATGCCCAGCTTTTGGTAAGCACTGTGATATTTCTAAGAAATAAAATCATTTTACCTAAATCTGCAGCCAGGACCAACAACTGGAGAAAAGGAAGCAAAGCATGAATGCATGCTGATGTAATAATCCAAGAAACAAGCAGAAAGGGCAGCACAAAAGAGTTCTATCTAGGAACTGAATCTGAAGAGTAAGGAACAGATAAATGGACCATTTCCTTCGAGACTAATGGGACTCGATCTATAAACTGGACACTGGTGCTCAGGTAAATGTTTTTTTGAGATATTAGTGTTAAAAGGTTAAAGATTTAACAGGTTAAACTGAAATCTTAATTCAGAACTCTTTTCTACTAGAGATACACGTGTACTACAAGAAGTGAAGGTGAAGGATCAAAAAGAATTGGTAAACTTTGTGTTTAATGGGATAAATCACCTTTAGAAGGTTTAAAGAGATGCCAAGCGTTTGGGCCGATACAATGAGCACACATGGTACAGGAGATAAGGGACACAAGCAAACAGTATCAGGATGTTTCAAAGGAATAGAAAATTAGCAACTGAATGCAGAATTGAACTGAGAAAACCAATCTGTCCTATCATACAATCCCTAGAAATACTCCTCTAAATCAGGGGTCAGCAACCTTTGCTGGCCCCCATGCCAGCCCCTCCCATCAACCCTCAGCAGGTGCCAGGGTCAGGGCCAGCAGAGGAAAGAGCCGTCCCCCACTGAGGGGCAGGGCCAGTAGGGGAAAGGAGCCGCCACGCACAGCTCTTGCAGCCCCAGGCCCTACTGGGGGGTAAGGCCAGCACAGGAAAGAAGCTGCCGCCCATGCGCATATGGCTCTTGCAGCCCCAAGTCCCACTAAAGGGGGCAGGGCCAGGAGGAGGGAGCAGCTGCAGTACACTCACAGCCATGCTGAGTGGTGCCACTGAGCCAGGAGCCTGGCTTGCCACTCAGAATGGGCACGCATGCCATCTCTGGCACACATGCCGTGGGTTGCCGACTCCTATTCTAGAGTGAGAAAAAATAAATCTCAAAAAGAACTTGATCATTTAGTAACAACAGATATAATTAGAAGAGCCTACAGAATGGGTGCACTTACTAGCCAATGTAGGAAGGGCAAAAAAAGATGGAACACTGAGATTATGAGCATGTCGTGAGGAGGCACAACAACTCTACCCAAGGGAAACACTTTCAGTTATCTCTCAGCAAAGACGTTTTGGAGCATATGGCTGGTACAAAGTACTTTACTAATTTAGATGCATAGTCTGGATTCTGATAGATTCCCTTATATGAGTGGAGTGCCAAAATAGGTACTTTTATTACACCTGTGGAAGAAATTAAGTATAGCAACTAGCTAACTCCATTTTGTAATCAGTAAACTCCATTTCAGCTAGAGCAAGAAGTCACGTACACTGCCGGAACCAAGGGGGGGAGGGGGAGTGAATATGCATAAGAAAGGGACAGGTGCAGGGAACGAAACTTAGGAAAACAGCCATTTAGCAGACCCCATATAAGGAAAGAAGAGCATCTTCCCTAATAAGGAAAGATAGTGAGGGGCATTGCGGGATTGGAGGGGAGCCAAGTTGCACTATGTGATGTATACCTAATTGTAATATGAAAATGTATTACCTATATAAGGTAACTCCACCCTTTGCGAGGGGCTCTTGGGCCTTTGCCTGATCCCAGGGGTCCGCAGCTGCGTATAGGTTTCTACTAAACTTTTCTCTTCCGCTGACTGAACACCCCTAAAATTTCCTCCACAAACTGGTGTCAGGAGTGGGATCAGCAGAACACGGGCTAGCCTGGGGTGCAGCCCGCGGTAAGTGCCACCATCCACTTGGCACCAGAGACTAGGTTTCAGGAATTCCTCGAGGTTCTGGTTTCCCTTGGCTTTGACTCAGGTTCAGCTTCTGGCCGGTCTGGTAAGTCTGGTTTACCCTTCCTCCCCTGTGTCTCCCAACCCTCGTGTTACCCTGCAGGGGACGCCCTGCCTGGTCTGGCTCTGGTGAGCCCTGTTTCCCTTCCCTCTCTGTCTTTTAGAGCGGCTCGCCGCTTGGGCCCATCAGTATGGGAGGAAGTGGTCAGTCTAAGTGTCTCTCTCAGGACACTCCGGCAGCTATTATGCGTAGAAAGTATGGGAAGTGCGCGCTCAGCTATGTTATTAAATGGAATTCCTATACCCGGGATGATCCCTCATTGCAGTTTCCGCTGGAGGGTAGTTTTGACCTGGTGATTCTGACGAATTTGAGTCATAATCTCGAGGACAACCATCCCAGGCAAATGGAGACTTGGTACTTGTGGGATGTCGAGGCAGAGGGAAGACGGGTCCAGGGGCCTATAAAAAGAGAGCAGGAAAAGGGAAAGCCCTTGGCATTCCCTATAAAGGGGTCTGCCTCAGCTCCCCCTTCTGCGCTGCCACATATGTCGGCCACCTTTCCATCTGTGATCCCGCCTCAGATTTATACTAGCCCCCCAGATGATTTGTTAGATAACTGGTACCCCACCCCACCGCCCTTGCCTCAGCCGCGGGGGAAGAGGAATCTGGTCTGGCTAGGAGCTCACCCCGTCTGAACAAGGTTTCCTCGTCCAATGGAGCAGGAGGTGTCACTCTGTCCGACAACAGTTCACCCCAAGACGAAAAACCCCTTGGGGACTCTCTCTCCCAACTCCAGAAATACATGCACCCCGACCTTTTAAAAAATTGGGAGCCCATTGGGTACAGCTCCAACAAGGATGGAATATATTCAGTCCATTGCCAAAGCCGGCAGGACTCGTCTACTCATCATCATTTTCCTGTAAACAAAGCAAATTTCCCAGGTTATGAGAAAAGGGATCAGCCCGAAGGTGACAAGCTGGCTGATAGCACTAGTGAAAGCCTGGTAATTGCTCCCCTACGGATCCACCCGAACCCAAATGGAGGCAACCCTAGCATAGTTCATGTGCCCTGGACCCCAGCAGACGTGATGAACTGGTCTAACAGGTTTCCCAAACTGCGGGAAGCACCAGGAGAATTCAGACAGAAGCTGTCGTAGCTGTTTGCAGTTTACAACCCTCCCTGGGGAGATATAGAGCTGCTCCTGTCTGGCATTCTGTCAGAAGAACAAAAGGTCTCGCTCCTTTCTAAGACCAGGGAGGGAGGTAATCAAAATGGCTGGCCCCTTGAGGACCCTGGTCATGATACCCCAGAGCGGCGTACTCAACTAGTCGCCTACAGAAATAGGCTAATAGAATCTATAACAGCACTGGTGCCTCCACAATATGACTGGCGAAAGATGCAGGCAGTAAAGCAGGGTAAAGACGAGCACCCAGCCGATTTCAAAGCCCAATTCCTGTCAGCTCTCAGCAGGTTCTCAGGGGTTGATCCAGCTGCCGAGGGCACCCGAGCCCTGGTAGTCTGGGCTTATGTCCAGGGACTGCTACCAGCGGTCCGTCAACGACTCGAGGATGCAATATTGGACTGGAGAACTCGAAACCTTGACAGCGTTCAGGAGTCGTGTGCCCAGACCTGGGACCGCATCGTAGCGGAGAGAGAGGACTGACAACTGAAGCGCCAGGAGCAAGCAGATCGTCTCTGCGCACTTCAGGTCCAGCAAATGGAGGTAAAACCAAAGGGGGCCCCACCTCTCAGGTTTCAGCAACTGCCCCCTCACAATCAATCTGGGACTTTGGGGCGAAATATTTGCCACTACTGTAAACAAGAAGGGCACTGGAAGAACGAGTGTCCCAGGCGGTCCAAAAGGCACTCAGCACCTCAGGTCCCTGTGCATGGCCCGGCAGCAGGCAGCACTGCTCAGCCACGACAGCCGATCCCCCTAAGGGCCATGCATCCCCTGCCCCCACCTCGGGACCAACTCCAAGGCCCCTCTAATCATTTTAGCCCAAGCCTTTTTGACTCCTGACTAGACTCGAATAAAGACTGTCTCAACATGGTCCCTGACACTGCAAATGAAAGTCCCATTACTGCGGTCTCTCTGCCTATAAATCAGGCTGGGCCCTTTCTAGAGTGCACTATAGCCAGCACAGATCTGCCTCTGCTCGTAGATACTGGGGCCACGCGGTCCACCCTACGAGCCGACGCTGTTCCACAACTACGTCCTTCTGGAAAAAAAAAATCAGCGCTGTAGGGGTGGGAGGCAGGCCTCTGTTACATGATGTGTCCCAGCCTGCAAGTCTGCAGATTGGGCCCCTGACATGCGAACATGCCTTTTTGCTAAGTTCTACACCAGTTAACCTTCTGGGAAGAGACCTGTTGTGTAAATTGGGAGCTACTATATTCTGTACTCCGGAGGGAGTGTTTCTGGACCTCCCTACTGATCAGACGCCAAATTTCCAGATGGCCCTAGTTACAGAGGGGGAGCAGGAGGGGCCTCCTGGTGGCCAACAGGAGGACCTCAGCCTTGTTCCTGACTCTTTGTGGGCAACCCACAGCAATGATGTGGGATTGCTACTGGGGGTTCAGCCTGTGGAAATTAAAATAAAACCTAACCGGTCCTTCCCACAGATTTCCCAATATAAACTATCCCCTCAAGCAGAGGATGAGATAGCTCCAGTCATAGATTCCTTGTTGTCTCAAGGAATCCTGTTACCCACCACCAGCCCCGTCAATACTCCTATTTTACCAGTTCCTAAGGAGGGAAGGTTTGATTCAGAGGGGAAACAAATATATCGATTTGTTCAGGATTTACGGGCTGTGAATGACCTTGTAATACCACTGCACCCTGTTGTTCCTAACCCCTCCACTATACTCGCTTCTATCCCGGCTTCTGCAACATATTTCACTGTCATAGACTTAAGTAGCGCCTTTTTCTCTGTTCCTATAGCTAAACAATCATAGTACTTATTTGCTTTCACCTATAGGGGGCACCAGCTGACTTATACAAGATTGCCACAGGGTTTCAGAGACTCTCCCAGTCTGTTTTGTCTGGCTTTGAAGGAGACCCTAACAGATTTTCTCCCACCATCAGGGGCTGCACTGATTACTTATGCTGATGATTTGTTGATAGCTGCTGATACCCTTTCTGTCTGTAAAAAAGCCTCACTTAAACTCCTGTGCCACCTAGCTCATAAGGGACATAAGGTGTCAAAGGAAAAATTACAATGTTGTCTCCCAGAGGTGGATTATTTAGGTCATCGAATCTCCGCAGGCGAGTGCAAGTTAAAGGGATCCCGGGTGGAGGCTATTCTGGCTCTCCAGACAGCTTCAGCGTTTCCTGGGGGCAGCCAACTACTGTCGGCAGTGGATTTCTGAATACGCAATCATAACCAAGGCCTTGTATGCCCTCCTTGTGGACACCTCGCCTGACCCACTCTGTTGGTCTAAAGAAGCAAGAGAAGACTTCGGGACTTTAAAGCAGGCTTTAGCCTCCCCTCCTGCCCTAGCCCGACCTGACTATGGTAAGCCCTTTACTTTATACTGCCACGAGTCGAAAGGTTTTGCACTAGGACTTTTAACACAAACCTTTGGACCCTCCATGTGCCCAGTCGCTTACTACAGCCTGGAGCTAGATCCTGTGGCACGAGGCCTTCCTCTCAGTCTATGGGAGGTTGCGGCTGCAGCCAAAATCGCCATGAAGGTCTCGGACTTGGTCCTGGGGCAGTCCCTCACGCGGTGCAAGCCCTCTTAACTCAACATAAAACACAGCACCTTTCGGCTGCAAGGCAAACCAAGTACGAGCTCGCCCTGTTGGCGCAAGAGAACATTTCTCTTATCCGCTCCCCCCCCCTTAACCCAGCCTCCCTGCTGCCTACTCCCGAAGAAGGTTTAAAGCACACCCTGCCACAACCCTGGAGGCTGTTGACTCTCTCACGACTCCCCGTCTAGATCTTTCAGATGTACCGCTCCCTAACTCGAACTTCTCCCTTTTCGTGGATGGGAGCTGCTTGCGTACCCCAGAAGGAAGGCTGTCTGCAGGATATGCAGTATGTACTGGGACAGATATCCTGGAGGCTTTCGCCTTACCTGAATTGTCCTCTTCTCAACCCGCTGAACTGGTTGCTTTAACACAGGCCTGTATGATTGCTGAAGGTTTGACAGTTAATATTTGTACTGATTCAAGGTACGTCTTTGGGGTTTGCCACTCTTTTGGGCTACTATGGAGGGAAAGAGGTTTCCTTACCTCTAGTGGTTCCCCCATTTCTTATGCTTCCTATGTTCAGCCTCTGCTGGAGGCAGTCCTGTTGCCCAAAGCACTAGCAATTATTCACTGTAAAGCACATACCTCTGCTTCCACCCCTGAAACGAGAGGAAACCGTCTGGCAGATGCTGCCACAAAGGCAGCTGCATTGCAGGGCCCAGCAGACACCATTGTGTTGGCTGTTTCTTCCCTCATACAGTCCACCCCTCTCTTAGAGGAACTGCGGGCCCTCCAAGCACAAGCCTCACCTGGTGAACTACATCTTTGGGGGAAAGCAGGTTGCACCTCAGATGAACGGGGTATATGGAAACACCCTGACGGAAGACCCGTGGCTCCACGGACCCTAGTTCAAACACCTCGTCCGAATTGCCCACATGGGGGCTCATTCCAGCAAAGGGGAGATAAGCAAAAATATTTCTAAACTCTGGTTTGCTCCTTTCGCTAGTATAGAGGCAAAACGGCTGCCGGTTATATAACGTAGGAAAAGCAGAGCCTACTTGGATATCAACACGACCCTGGTCCGATGGGCCCTTCCAGAACCTTCAAATTGATTTTGCAGAATTGCCTCCCGCCCGGGGATATCGCCACTTGTTGGTAATAGTGTGCCAACACTCAGGATGCGTAGAGGCCTTCCCATGCAGAAAAGCAGATGCTATCTCCGTAGCAAAGGCCCTGCTACGAGAACTCATCCCCCGATATGAACTGCCTATCTCCATTGAAGGACAACAGAGTCTTGTGGCACTTTTAAAGACTAACAGATTTATTAATCGCATGAGCTTTCGTGGGAGAAAATCCCACTTCGTCAGGCGTTTTGAGTGTGACATGAGAACTCATTTCACGAGCCACATAATTAAAACCATTTGCCGAGCCCTAGGCATTTCTCTGCAGTTCCATACGCCTCACCATCCAAGTAGCAGTGGTCAAGTGGAAAGAAGAAATCTGGATATTAAGACTCGGCTAGCTAAATTGGTCCAGGACTCGGGGATGCCCTGGCCCGATGCTCCTCCATTCGCCCTAATGTCTATCCGGAACCACCCCAACAAGAAGCATGGTCTCACCCCCTTTGAGATTGTGACAGGGCGACCCATGCGGGTGGGATTGGAACCTAGGGCACTTCTAAGACAGGAAGGACTGGCCATGTTGGACAGCTACATAGTTCAGTACTGTACTGCTTTAACCAATGCTTTGCAGTCTGTTTAGTCCCAGGTTAAAGCAGCGCACTGACCTCCTGAAGCAGAGACCTGTCACAGTATCCAGCCCGGAGACTGGGTCCTGATCAAGGAGTTCCGAAGAAAGAATTGTTTGGCTCCACGCTGGTCTGGTCCACACCAAGTCCTCCTGGTGACCCATACAGCTGTCAAGTGTGAGGGCCGCTCTGCGTGGACACATGCCTCTCACTGTCGCAAAGTGGAAAACCCCCACCAGGGGATTCCTCTATTCTTTCTGTTGTTCCAGAATGGCGCTGCAATATAGCGCAAATAATAATATTTTTGTGGAACTTGCTCAAACTAGCCTGAATTCTACCCATTTCTGCGTAGCCCCTGCCTTAACTGTGGGTGGAGTCGGTAAAACCTGCTTCTTTGGGGTCCCCCTTCCATTCCAGGCATTGGCAAATGAGTCTGGCTTAAACATCCTCTTGCAGCACTCCCTGTCTGCATCTGAATGGTCCTCCTTTGTCTATCTATTCGGAACCAGCCCTAAGCTAGCCGAATGGACCAATCAATGCCAATCAATGCTAGAGCTCATGGGCTCACTTTCAGCTCCCGAGAGCGTGATTTGGTCGGTTTTTGCTAGAGCTCGGTTCCCAGATCCCCAATATAAATTGCCCAGAGGACTAAACTGCACCCAAACCTGGAATGTCTCTTATGTTTGGACCCCCATCTATCTACCCAGGGGGTTTGTAATGATATGCAGCAATAGCTCCTATTCCTATGTGCCTGCCAATGCTACTGGAGGACCCTGTGCCTTTGGTCGGCTCTCCTCGCTATATGCTCTCCCATGGGTGCACCCTTACCACCGCAATACCCATTCCTTACCTTCAGACTGTGAAAGTGACATCCATCTGATGTCCAAAGCTGAGGTGGTATCCCTGGCAGTTTCCTTGGGGGGGTGCCAGGCCTGGCCATGGGGGCTTACTTGACTGTGCGTAAGGTAGCCTGTGCCTTAGCAAAGAGCATTAATGAGACTTCTACCCTAATCCAGTTGCTCAGCGACGAACAAGCCCAGCTGCGAGCAGCTATCCTGCAGAACCATGTAGCCCTGGACTATCTGTTACTGCGGGCAGGCCATGGCTGTGAGGAGTTCAAAGGACTTTGTTGCTTCGACCTAGCAGATAATTCCCACTGGATCGAGACTCGCTTAAAGGACTTAAAGGCCCTGGAGGGGCGTATCACTGAGCAAGCAGAAAGCAGACTCCTTTCCTGGTTGTGGTCCTGGATACCGGACATTGGGGCTTGGGGAAAACGACTGTTGTCAGGCATACTGTCATGGCTTATGTTAATAACTATTCTTTTTGTTGGCTGTAAATTGTGTTATTATCTTTGGCGAACCTGTGCATCTAAAGAAAGCCAGACCGAACTATGGCGAAGGTTAATAAGGAAAGTGGGAGCTCAAGAAAGGGAGCTGGAAAGGGTAAGGCTTTCGCCATTAGGGGTAAGGCCTCAAAGGGGGGAAATTGTGGAAGAAATTAAGTATAGCAACTAGCTAACTCCATTTTGTAATCAGTAAACTCCATTTCAGCTAGAGCAAGAAGTCACGTATTCTTCCGGAACCGGGGGAGGGGTGGGGGTGTGTGAATATGCATAAGAAAGGGACAGGTGCAGGGAACGAAACTTAGGAAAACAGCCATTTAGCAGACCCCATATAAGGAAAGAAGAGCATCTTCCCTAATAAGGAAAGATAGTGAGGGGCATTGCGGGATTGGAGGGGAGCCAAGTCGCACTATGTGATGTATACCTAATTGTAATATGAAAATGTATTACCTATATAAGGTAACTCCATCCTTTGTGAGGGGCTCTTGGGCCTTTGCCTGGTCCCAGGTGTCTGCAGCTGCGTATAGGTTTCTACTAAACTTTTGCTAAGTGTGGCCTCCGCTGACTGAACACCCCTAAAATTTCCTCCACACAACATATGGAAAATATTGCTTTCTCTGATTCCTGTTTGGTCTAAAATCCACTCCAGACATCTTTCCTAGAACTGTGCAGCAAATATTTGAGGAATGTGTAGCCACAACAGTGTATATAGATGATACACTCATTTGGAGCAGCACAATAGAGGAACAGGTCCAATACTATCTTTAACAAGACTAGAGCAGTGTAGACCTAAACCTAACCAAACAAAAATGTAAAGTCAGGCTCAGAGAAATAAACTCCTTAAAAGAAAAGTTAACTTATTGATCCTAGAGAACACAAGCTATAACAAATATGCCACTCACAAGAAATAAAGAGAGAGTACAAAGATTCATAGGAGTGGTTAATTTTGTTGGTAAATTTATACCTACTTTGGCTGCACAAGCTAGCAGCCTCCTGCACTCATTTAAAAGAATAGTCATGGACACATGATCCTAACTTGGACATAATTAACCTGAAATGGTTGATTCAGAAAGCTCCTGCTCCCCCGGTATTCTGACAGCAGGAGACAGACCAATTTATATGTTCCAGAGAGGCACAGGAGCAACACAGTTACAAAAATGTGATGGCCACTAGAGACCAATGGCATATGCCCCCGGGGCTCTTACCAAACAGAATACCACTATGCCCAAATTGAAAAGGAAGCATTAACACTGGTGCATAGTTGTAAAATATTCTGTGTGTTCACTTGTGGAATACCAATTGCTGAAGAAACAGACCATAAGCCTCTGATATCAAATGCAAAGAAGAGGCAAGATGGAACTCCGCACACAATATGAGCATTTTTCCAGCTCCAACTGTTTGAGCTAACAATTGCATATACACCAGGAAAAGAGTTGGTGGTAGTGGACATATTGTCCAGAGCACCTATTAAATTGGTAAAAGAGAGACGGAATCGGATATTGTGTATACTAAACTGATTAAAAAAATGTTCATGCCTCAAAGGAACTTCAAATCCCAGGGATCCTCATCCAATGGTTTTCTAGAAAATGGTGTGAAAATTGTTAAACAATTTTGAAAAAAGCCATTCAGCAGGAAGTTGATAAGACTTCCTAACTTAAATAAATAAATAAATCTGTTAGTCTTTAAAAGTGCCACAGGACTCTTGTCTTTCAAAAGATTATCATGACAGAGGGTCCCATGTATTGGAGCCTTTAAAGCCCAGAGATGCTGTGTGGATTCATTATGGTGCTCACTGTGCAAAGAACAGAATGGGCAACATGATGGATCACTTGATGATTATCTGTTCTATTCATTCCCTCTGAAGCACTGACATCAGCCATTGTCAGAAGACAGCATACTGGGCTAGAAACTGATCTGACACACTATGGCCATTCTTATGTGAGTTCATTCCATGACCTTATGAAGTATAGATTCTGGAAGGAAGGAACAGGAGACATCTGCAACATCATCCTGAAGAACCTGAAGGGGATACTTCACTGACTGCTACAGGACAAAGCACTGAGAAAACAGGGGGTCCTCCAGATCAGCAAGCAGTGAAGTCTGCTGATACAGAAGGAAGTGGTGCCTCATAGATGTAATAGATTATATTGAGCATCTGAAAGACTTATTGAGCACAGCTTACAAAGTAGAATTCTGACCAGAGATTTTTGCCCCAAGATATCTAAGCTACAGATTCTATATGGAGAGGCAATTGGCAGAAAAGCCTCAAAAGGGGTTTAAATTCCAGCAGGCTAGCAGTAGCACAGAGCTCTATATTGTTACAAAGTAGCAACAGTAATAAGGGTCAATTACAAGGTAGTAAGGTGATAATTGAAAGCAATTATAAAGTAGCAACAGTAGCAAGGAACATTTTGTGTTGAGCAATTAGGATAGTTAGCACCTAGATAGCAATATAGATAGGACCTTTTGGAAACAGGACTAAACCATTAATAGCCCTTTCTCCTACCATTTGGGAAACCTTGCACACCTACAAGCCAATTTGTATTTTACTTAATGATATTATATCTCTTTACTAGATCAAACTTTCATTCTCTTTTCTTCTCCCTTCTAGCCTTAAATTGATCTTTAATTGCTCTTCCCTTTTTTC
>ML685863.1:5102359-5136497 GCA_007922175.1 Pelusios castaneus | reverse complement strand
CACAGCCCGGAGCCGCCTTTCCTGGACCCGATCCTGCTTACAGCCCGGACCCGATCTATCGGTAAGGTATTGGTGTGTTAAGGATTTGAGGCAAACTCGGCTAACTCAGTTCCGACTTATATTGCCCAAATTCTGGCTACCTTTGCCTAAATGACAGAACAGAAAAGGAGCCATTAAGACGAGTCGGAGGCAATTTCAGGGGTTTGTAAGTATGGCAGAGGTTGCGCTTGTGGAGTTTGCGTAATAATAAAGCTGAGTGAATGCGGCTTGAGTGAGAAGGGCTCATCTCCAATTCATCCAGCAAATGACTGATCACCATGTGCTGAATGACACAGGAGATTAGGATTTTTAGTCATTATAAGGTATAGAGTGTAAATTTGTAATGATAATGCTCATATGATAAAGTGGTTCAGTGGGGCTGCAATATTCTATTTGACTGCTTAACGGTCATTTGACTCTCCGCTTACCTAATTCATGCCAAAATATACTCAATATTGCAATTTCATTGTATTAACGCTTATCAAATAAAAGATAAGATTTGTTTTGGAATAATTTCCTGCCCTACGTCTGTTCTTGATCGACGGGCTGTAGTCATGTTTTTCTAAGGTTTAGACCATTAAGCAAGCACACCACATTACAATTACCTCCATTTCGTAGTTCTAAATAAATTTAACAGATACAGCAAGGTAAACTGAGGCACGGAGGTAACAGAATATGTTTTGGTATTTATTCAGAAACAAATGGCTTATATGCTTACCCGTGGCAAATTGTTCCAGTGGTTAACCCTCACCGTTAAAAATTTACACCTTATTTCCAGGCTGAATTTGTCTAGATTCAACTTCCATTCAATTATACTAGACCAGAGGTCGGCAACCCAAAAAATAAGAAGAGCCATTTAAAAAAATGTCTTCAATAATCAAGTGTTTTCAGAGCCACGGTGGGTGTATCTTCCTGGTGGGGGGAGCTGGACCAGGGCATCTGCCAGTGTCCCTTAGTGGAGGGGAGGGAGAACCAGGAGAGGGCCCCTCGCAGGGTCCCTGGTGGCAGAGGAAGCCTGGACCCTGGTGTGGGCTGCCCACAGGGTCCCCCAATGGCGGGAGGTGGTCCAGAGCTCAGAGCCGCAAGGGGGCAGCCAAAGAGCCACATGCAGCTCTGGAGCCGCAGGTTGCAGACCCCTATACTAGACTGAGGAGCCCATTATCAATTATCTGTTCCCCATGTAGATACTTACAGACTAATCCAGTCACCCCCTTAATCTTCTCCTTAAGTTAAATAGGCTGAGTTCATTGAGTCTGTCACTGTAAGACACATTTTCTAAGCCTTTAGTAATTCTCGTAGCTCTTCTCTGAACTCTCTCCAGTATATCATGATTGTTTTTACCCATATAAAATGTCAAACTGCAAAAGTAATCAAGCATTGTAATAGCAGTTACTATGGATGCTCACTGACAGCTCAACCATTCCATCCTTTTGTAAGGTGGGAACGTGGAGTGCATAACGAAACCTACATTGTCTAGGTTGGCACTTGCTCTTCATTGGACAATGATAATTATGCAACTTATTACAAAGTGTAGAAGAAAGTATACAAGCGGTCTACAAAACCTACTGAATTACAAACCAATCTGAACGAGTGCAAAGAGCAGCCTGAGCACCAAATAACTGAGTATCACCTTTCTGTATTGTGTTGATCCATCTTTTGTTAGAGCCACCAGACTTCATGCCGCCAGTTCAGCTTAGATATTTGATTTCTTGATTAATAAACCAAATCACATCCATTCCAGCAGAGGGACAGCCAAGTAGCCCAGGCTTAGTCTACACTCCTAGAAAATTTGGCAGCAATTGATGGGAGCTACACAATGTACCCTGCATAACTTCTGTCAGTTTTGTGACTTCCCTTCTACGTGCCATCTTCACTGCATTGCACCAACATGAAATGTATTCCTGCTGATGCAGTGCTATGCCTCCTGACGGACTGGTTTTACTAGATTGATTTGAGGATTGACTGAGTGCTCAACTGATCCGGAGAAATTGATCTGACAGTGACAAATTTGCCGCCATCAGTGTACACCCAGCTCTAGTTACCCTGCTTCACACTGCAGCAGAAAACATGAGTAGCCCCTGTTGCAGTCAGTTTAGTCTTTCAATAGTTAACATGTGACACCCATCCTCCTGGGAAAATCCTAAAGTTTTACATGCCTCCTCCAGTCCTGTATTCCAGTATAAGCTACTTTCAAACCAACTCTGGCTTCCTTTTTTAGATTCTTCATTTGGGAGAGATTAGAACTCCTTGCTGAGACCACTCTCCTAACATCTGAAAACCGAATGGACATATTGCACAATTCAGGTCTCCTCTTAGCCACTAGAATGTTTTCTGTCATACCCTACAAGTTCCCATCTTTTTGTAGCATGAGAGGTATTTTGACATGTCTTCACTTTAAGACACAATGACACTCATCTTATTCATGCTAATGCTCTCCCGTGAAGAGTCTGTCACCAGCACTGTCCCACTAGCAGGACTCTAAGGACAGTCTGCCAAGTGGAGAAACTTCAATGCAAATAAATGACTTCATTCTTCTTTCCTTTTGTAGAGTTAGAATTTCAAAACAAGACACAAAAAATAAAACAAATAAATTTAAAAAACAAGAACTTACCATACTTGCATCAATGAGTTGCCCTTTGCCAGATTTTGTACGTTCATAGAGGGCTACAATAATACCCATTGCACACATGAGACCTCCACCAGCAAAATCAGCCAGAAGATTTAGTGGCGCGTAAGGATTTTCATCTTTTCTACCAAGTTTCGACAGCACACCTGATCAACACAAAAATAACCCCACATAAGTTTACTCCTAAAGTGTCTGAACATTAATGTTAGAAAGATGAAAACTAAAGTGTCTTCAACTTATATACCTTAACCAAGGATAAAATAAACTTCTTACATTCTGATTTCTAAATCTCTTGCCAAAACTGAGTGAACAAGTGCACCTACGTTCACAAAAGTTACAATACATGAATTCATGTTCATTAAAGACTTTATTATTTAAATAATTAGTAAAGGCCTGATAGTCAAAAGATCAGTGATTCATCTACTGACATGAGAAAAAATTCAATGTAAAAAGTTAAATTAATGACAAATTATAATACTTTGTATCTGTACCACACCTTCCAAATAAAGATCTCAACAGACTTTATCCATGTGAAATAAGCGTCACAACACCTATGTGAGATTACTTTAAAAATTTTTAAATACAGCAATAGGTACTCATTCATTGCCCTAAGCAATTACTCCATAAATTAAAAGTCCCAACAAAGAACTACACAAATATCCCCACCTTAGCATGCAGACCTCTCAAAAGCTTTAAAAAAGAGGAGAGTGGAAAGGAAAGTGAGATAGGGAAGCATGCGATTATCTCCATTTTCCAAGTAGAATAGGCATAGAAAGGTTGGTTGACTTGCCAAACGTCACGCAAGTCTAGGACAGGCAGTTAGAATAAAACCAGATCTCCTCACTCCTTGTCAAATTGTTTAGCCACTAGGTCATGCTTGTTTGCTCAAGATTACAGCTGAAAATTTAAAAGCACTAGTTGAGAATTCTGAAGAACTATTATAAGTCTATCAGATTTGGGTCCCTATATGGCATTTTAAGCACACAAATACGGATTCAGATGCCTGAACTAGGATTCTGATATATAGTACCTAACTTGGGATACTCAAGTTTGAAAACTGGATGCCTAAATGTAGCAGCAGAGTATAAAGAGTCTCTCAGTAAAAGCAATATAGTTCAGTAGATCCCTTCCCAATTTTTGGCGTCATTGATGAAAAGATGTACTGTACATTGTTTTTTGATTTTCATTTGTTCTGTGGGAAGTATTACATAGACAGAGTTAAGGGTTTTGATGTTTGGATGATTTTAGTTGTGCATGTCCATAATTTTTATTTTCTCTTTTAATGTAAAGTGCTGCAAAAGTTGCAAACTTAACTAGAGTTTAAGAAAGGCCTTGTGCCCGGGAATTCTCTGATTTTTTTTTAATATCTAGAAATTATCCTACAGATCATGCAAGCAACTTTGAGAAGAACTAGGTTCCCCACAGACTTCTTCCAGTGCTCCCTACAACACAGGAAAAGAGAAAAATGGTGGTTCAAAAAGATAGGGCACTTAAAATGGATCTAGCAGCCTGTGCTCAGCACAAGATCTGAAAGAAATGGGGAAATAGCTTTATTCCACCATTGCATTTCCACAATCATGGCTTGGCCCCTGTCCAACTTAGAGCAGTTTCAGGGCTACTTTAAATTGTGTCTAACCGCAATGGCCCTCAGGGATTGTCAAGAGTACAGTGGTGCTCTGAGCTCATCTTTTCCCTGAGACCCAAGCACTCTTAGGGTAGTGGCTGCAAGAAGAATGACACAAAACTAGTTAAGTCAGTTTTATACCAACTACAGAATTCACTACATGCCAGGAGAATCCTCAGCTAGTGGTTGAAGATAACATTATGGTCCCTTTACACTGCAGGAGTGACAAAAAAATGAAAGCAGCAGAGACAGGGATCTGGCTACTGTTTTATTTAGGAAGAGGCCTCTAGATTCTTGCCTTCTTTGTTCCCCCCTGACCAGCTCTCTTAGCTCATTTTGCTCTGTAGCTTTCCCATAACCAGTCTCTTTCCCCTCCTCCCGCCACTGGGGCTATGTTGAGTTTATCAGCTATGAAGCATACAAGTTCAATGAATCCTGAAGACTGCCTGGCACTGATGCTTTGCTTAGGTAACCCACGCACCAATGTGTGTTTCCTAAAGTGCACACAAGCTGACATATGGGTTAAGAACTCCAGAACTCAGGATGGATGCAGAAACATCTGAATAATTAAAATCTGTCATTCAACAGTCCAACTGGTGTCATAGGCATCAGTAGGTGAACATATTAAATCTAATTTGGACTTTTCCAGGACATTTGAGTTTCAGCAAACCAAAAACTCCATGAAGAAATTTTTCCAAAAATGAGGTGATCTTATGTCTTGAGTACTCACATCTCTCAAATTACTTATTTAATTCTCCTTTGGCATAAAATACTACCTGGCATGCCTGTGAAATTTCAGGCATATTGGATGTATTTTAGCAAACTGACCAATTGCCAAAAAATTGTTTATTGTGAGGTGTTCTGGCAAAAGCCATTTGAGAAAGATTAACTCAGGATCCCATTCAAAACATAGTGCTGGATCTGTCAACATCCCATATATGTATCTGATTCTTTTACAAACACTGATAAAATTTTATTTACTGAAGATAAAAACAACCCTCCCCCCAAAAAAAGAGTATACTCATGTGCCAATTAAGTTTTTCATTTTCTAACTCAAAAGCTCCCAAAAAAGCGCATAAAAATACAGCTGTTGCTTATGGGGTTTTCTTTTTGTAACAGGCTGTCCCTGTTATAGTAATAGCTGCCAAGAAGCACACAAAACAGTATTGATTAAACCAGATTTAGGAACAAAAAAAAATATTTTATAGGCATTGTGGACTTTGTTCTAAGATCTAGCAGTATCAAAGTCAACATCACCACTTCATTAGCTACTTTCCTCTGGATTAGCATTCTGGAACATAAGGGTACGTACAGCACTAAAGCAAGATAGTTGATTCTGGGTGTCTGGCTGGTGAACCTTGTTCACATGCTCAGAGTTTAACCGATCACCATATCTGAGGCCAGGAAAGAATTCTCCCCCAGGACAGACTGGCATAGACTGGCAGACTGGGTGGAGGGGGGTTGCCTTTCTCTGCAGCACAGGGCACAGGTCATTTGCTAGTGGATTTTCTGTACCTTGAAGTCTTTAAATCATTATCTGAAGACCTCAGTAATGCAGTTATGGGTTAGGGGTCTGTATTCTGAATTTCTACGGGTTGTGTTGTGCAGGACATCAGACTAGAATCATACTGGTCTCTTCCGACCTTATAGTCTAGGGAGCTCACAAAGGGCCTGAATCCTGCAGCTTTCACTTACCTTAGTAATTGAGTCTCACACAAGTAGATTTGTAGTTTCATGGGGCTAGCCACATAAAAATTACCCAGGTGAGTAAGGATTGAGGGATCAAGGCCAATATGAAAAAATAAAAATGAAGATTATCATGAAAATTATTTGTACATTTAAAGATTCTTTATCCAGGTAAAAGAAGAGTATAGAAAGAAAAAAACCTAAAGAACACGATACTTGGGTAAGCCATGCCCATAAAGTATCTTATAATACAACTTTAATTCTTAATTCAAGCAAAATCAATGTTGATTTAATAAGAATTTTTACAGTTTACCTGACAAAGCCAAATAATTGATGTCATGACCTGCAGATCTGGCATATTTTCCTGATTGGCCAAATCCAGTAAGCCTAGCGTAGATGAGTTTTGGATTCTCTTGTAGAAGGACCTCTGGACCAAGACCAAGTTTTTCCATGACACCTGAACAGCAAGATAAAATGTTGAATCACAAGCCACACTTCTGCTTGTAACATGCATTCAAAACAAACTTGATTTGAAATAAAAAACTGTAAAATGTATTATAGTCATCATACACTTGAATTATAGTTAACATGCATTCAGTTCAAAAAAGCCTCAAGAACAGTAGCCATATTAAAATATGAACTGCCAATATTTTGCAAATGAATAATATACTTAAATGTAAATTGAATGCATCATATATAAATTTAGCATAAAAGTAGTTTAAATGCACTTCATTTCTCCCAAGATTCAGACCCCTTAAAATTGTCCTAACCAATTTCCTCTTCTGTGGACCACTGAACATAGCTGAACCCAAAAGAGCAAACAAGACTAAGGTAATTGAACAGTCAGCAAATAATTTGCCAAAACTGCAGAACTGAAAGTTTCTTCTGTAGCTTGAAGCTCAAGAAACTTTTGCAAAATTAAAGAAATAGAGGTATCGTAGTTTTATTTACAGGAATTAAAAACTATAGATTCAAATTTTGAATTCTCTACCTCGCTTTAGCAATGCACCCCAAAAAACCAGGGGATTATGTTTTGATTTGTTTTTTTAACAGATTAAATGTTTAAGCTATATATAGCTATTTTAAAATGCACTTATCTATGTTTAGCAAACTACAGGTAATCTTTGGTCAAAATTATGTTTGATAAACGGTATTGACATTGCAGAGCAACACGATCTGAAAAGGAGGGAAAAGGACAAATACAGGAGTCTTAAAATTGCTTTCTCACCTTCTTCCCCATCACATTTTATGAATAGAACACACTTTCCCCAAAGTAGTCTATAAAATAACAAACCTATCATCCTTCAAGACACAGTTCTATTATGACACCAGTCAAGTCTCAATTGATAATGGCTAGGCAGAGAAGCAGAGAGACTTGCTGATATTTATTTATTTATTTAATAATATATAAAATTATACAAATCTGGCTCATCAAATTTCCACGTGTCCTGAAAGGTGAACTCGACTGAATAGCAGCAAGTTCTTAAACAGAAAAAAAAATCTTCCCCTTCCTGCATTAAGTCTTAAGGTTTCGTGACAATATATTATAAATACAAATTGGACCTGCCCATATGAAACTCTACTGATGAAGCTTTGCATATGCACAGGTGCAGTTGCAGGATCAAAGTCGAAGAATCTTAAAGTGGAAATAAACAGTTTTAGCTTTGTTAATTTTAACTTAGTATTATAAAGCACTTTTAAAACTAAGACACCTATTATGAAGTCAAACACCCTTTACTGCCATAGAAAGTCTAATATAGCAACACAAAAAAGACGTCCTGAAACTTTACCAGACTAGGCACAAATTTATTTTCAAAAGCCCAACTCCTACTGATGTCAAAGTAACTAACTGAAACCCAATGGTATTTAAGTGCCATTGAATATTTTCCCATCTATCATTTGGGCCTCAGTCCTGCAACTGGCTCTATGCAGAAGATCTCTGAACCAGAGTGGAGCTAATTTCAGGACCAGGTCCATGAGATACATTACATAGCTATAGAATTACGAGGAACTGCAATTGGAATTTTATTCTTAATGGGACACTAGTATCAGCTCATACTTGTACCCATATTTACATGTTTGTAAAGGAAAGGTTTTTACAAAACCTCCATTATATCAACTGTAAAATTCCAACAGAATTTGTTGCTTCTAACCAAACAATCCCATGGCAACCCAAAGTCATTTCAACCCAGAAAATGTGACATTACAAATTAAAATGAAATTGGTTTGTATTGATTTGCATTGTACAGCTTGTGAGGAAAAAAATGTATACAACATGCCAAAACCCAGGAATACACAGAGAAAAGCACAGTAGATTTATGAAGTTTCCAGTTTTAACGATCACAGGTGTTATTAATAACACAGATAAATGTGACTATTTAGAATGACTAATGTTTAAGGTGATTTAGTGACCCTGTAGTCCTAAATGTGATGTGACCAGAAGACTGCAAATAAATGCTTCAATGAATCCTTAATCTTTAATACAGAGATGCAATTCCAAGGAAACAACAGTGATCTGATGTGCATCTTGAAGCTGAACCTCATGATAAAATTTGCCATATTTGTGGATCAAGTAAGTGTGGGCTTATGTGGCTTAAAAAAGAACAAGAGCATGCTGGACCTGTCATCTCCACGGGAATTGCACCATCATATTAAAAATTAAGGCCCCTGACATACAAAGCCTTACACGCTTAATAAACTTTACATACTCACAGTGCAAGTGTTTAAGCCATGGCAAAACACAAGCACATTATTTGCAGGATTGAGGGCCAAGCATGCCACGATCCGCCCCCCACAGACACCATCTATGGGCTCCAGGGCACCTGCCAAAGTTGTTTGAGGCTGAAGGGCCCATTATTTGGCAAGTGTCCTTTGACTGTAAACTTTCTGCTGCGGGACGCTGCGTTTGCCCCATGGCATTTGCACCCACCCCATTTCTCAGGCAGCCAGGGAAGTGCTATCAGCCCACAGCAGCTCCTGCCTCTCTCCTCCTCCCCACAGCACTGACACTTGCTTTCAGACCCCCACGTCCCCCACTTCTCGCCTGGATCCCTTCCCAGACCCAGCGCCCTGTGCCCACCGGCACCCGCCCCTCACCGTGGCGGAAGGGCTCCACGAGCACGTCCGCCCGCAGGCAGAGCCTCCTCAGCGCCGCCGCCCCCTGCGCCCGCTTCAGGTCCAGCGCCAGGGAGCGCTTGCCCCGGCCCTGCACGTCGGTGCTCACGGCCGAGCGGGGGCAGCGATCCACCCGCACCACCTGCGCCCCGAAGTCGGCCAGGATCATGCCGCAGAGCGGAGCGGGCGCCAGGCCCGCCAGCTCCAGCACCCGCACCCCGCTCAGGGCCATGGCGGCCGGGGGGGCAGACGGCGGCTGGCTGCGGCTCGGTTGCAGCGAGGGGCGGGGAACAGGAAAACACAGGCCGGGGGGTGGGGACTAGGTTCCCCGCCCTCTACTGCAGCGCTGCACTTGAGGTCCTGCTAAATCCTGGAGCTGGGGCCGCCCCCCCGCCTGTGGTGTGTCCGCACCGCCCGGCGAGGGAGGGCAGCCCCGTTACAGAAGTGAGAATAGGGCCTTAGCCTTCCTGCCTCCCAGGGCTCTATTTTTTAATCCTGCAATACCCGCGACTGCCTGTTTCTTTGCATATTTCTCCTCCTGCAGGCAGCAAAGGCCAGGTCGCAGAAGTTACAGATTCCATGAGGCGCAGAAACCTCCGCGGCATTTGTTGCTTAAGTTTCTGTCTCATGCTCCAGCACGGATCCCGTAACTGTCAGGCTCTTACAACCTGCCCCTGACTTTTACTAAAAACAAGTGTGACAAAATCTTAACCATACAGTGTTGAGAGGTGTTGCTCCTGTCCAGTCTGTGCAAGGTGTGTGCACATCCATGTGCATGGCTATCCAAGGTTTTTTTCCTTGATTGGTAGTCTCCGTAAGGCTGGGTCTATCATCCGATGGAGATCCACATTCATGTGCTGTACCTGAGATGTTGCCAGCTCTGCATCCCCTCAATTTCTTCTTGCCATCAACTGAGACAATAGGAGTGGAAAGAGGGGTCGTGGAATGGACATGAGCAAGAGGTTCTGAAAAACAGCAACAGTTATGGAAGGTCAGTAACTGTTTTTTTCTTCTTCAAGTGCTTGCTCATGTTGATTCATGCTAGGTGACTCACAAACAGTATCCCCGAAGATGAGTTCATAGATGTACTGCTTGCAGCACTGCTCTGCCAAAGCTGGTGTTTTCCCAGGCCTGCTGGGTTAAAGTGTAATGGGATGCAAAAAAATGGACTGAAGACGAGGTAGCAGCTCTGCAGGTATCCTGGATTGGCACCTACATCAGGAAGGCTGCTGATGAGGCTTGCACCATGGCAGAGTGGGCAGTTACAATCACTAGTGGAGGCATCCTTGCTTGTTCATAACAGAACTTGATGCTTGTCATTATCCACAGGGAGATCTTTCAGGAGGAAACGGACAGATTTTTCATCCTATCTGCAACTGCAATGAGGAGCTGCGTCAGTTTCTGGAAGGGTTTAGTCCTCTCCATGTAAAAGGCCAAAACCCATCTAAAATCCAGGGTGTGCAACCTATGCTCCTCATGGTATCCATGTGATTTCAGGAAGAACACTGGTAGGAATATGTCCTGGTTATTATGAAACTGTGACACCATCTTTGGTAGGAAGTCTGGCTGGGGGTCGCAGTTGGACCTTGTCCTTATAACAACCACTATATGTTGGTGCCATCATGAGCTTTCTCATCTTGGAGACCCTTTGTGCCAAAGCAATTGCCATCAAGAAGGCAACCTTCCAGGAGAGGAGCATCAGGTAGGAGAAAGCTATCAGTTTGAAGCGGGGAGTGTGAGCATCTACAGAACCAGTTTCAGGTCCCAAGAAGAGAGGATCTCTAACTTGCAGATAAAATCTTTCCAGACCTTTCAGGAGCTTGATCATCATTCCATGGGGAAAACACTGACCTGCCTTGGACCAAGGGATGAAAGGCTGAAATAGCTGCCAGGTGATCTAGGCCCTGCTATTTGAGATGTAACAGATAGTCCAAGATGGACTGTACTGAGACTTGTAGTGAGGAGAAAAGTTCCGGGGTGAGGCCTAAACAGGAAAATCTCTTCCATTTGCCGGGTATGTTGCCCTGATGGAAGGTTTTCAGCTGTTCACCAGAACCTGTTGAATTTGTATTGAGCAATCCCACCTCTCTGCATTCAGCCATGCAGCAGCTAATCTGTTAGGTGCAGGAATGGTAGATCTGGGTACAACAGATGGCTGTGGTTCTGGGAGAGAACATTTGGCCATAGCATCCCTGTAGCCTTGACTCTCACTTGGTTTTCGGCCAGCAGAAGTTTGACCAGGCTGAAAATAAAGTAAAAGCTTAACTTGCTACTTAGCAACTGACGTGTCCATAGTTTCCAGTCATGTGACCAGAAGCAGGAAGTGGCCCAGGCCTACCCATGTCAATCACAGGCCCTACCAGAAAAATGCCAGGGAATTTGCCTCTGGCTAATGAACTCATATAACCATCAGAAATTAATATTTTCCTGAAATTTTCTCTACAAGCACTATTGCTGGTCCTGAAATCCTAGGCTATCACCAGCTAGCAGTTCTCCCTAGAACTGTTGCCTTTGAACTTAGTCTTAGGCAATTGTTCTAGTACTACTAGTTCAACTGGACACAATAACTTTGCTTCACAACAGATTTCTGTCACGTAGCAAGTCAGCCATCCACCTGAAACTCAGCTACAGCCATGGCATATTTCATTCATAACTCATTCATATTATTGGTGATTCTGTAACTTGATGAATTTCAGCACATACACTGACCTTTTTGAGAAGTGATGTCTAATTTGAGTAGGAAGAAAACATTGATTAGGACATTCACTGAAAGACTTTATTCAAACCCATGACATTTCTAGTCTTTAGTGTATGGTACAGTAGCTTGAAAAATAATATAAATCCCAAATTTTATTGATCTTCCAGTAGTTACAATGACTTTTCACATGACAGAATGCTCTGAACTTTCCCTTCCTAGACTGAGGACCTAATCCTGCAAAGTGCAGATCACTCTCAATTCTCCTGGACCTCCGTGGAGATTGAACCTATCCACCACATTGCAGTCTAAAGAAAATTAAGGTTGAAAAATGAAGTCCTCAGAAGTCTAGAATGTTAACATCATGGTCACTCTGGGAATCTTAACACTGCTATTTTGTGCACAAGCATTACAATGTAGTCTTTAATTATATTTTAAGAGGTTCGGTAGGACCACTGCCTCATTCACTGTGCAAGCTGACCAGAGCACATTGAAGGAGACAGCTGGTCACTATTTCTATTCTGTCCTCGCTGTCCAATGTGTGGTTCCCTAGCTCATTCACTGCACACCATCTGCTCAGTCCACTGAGTTAGGCAGGAGTTCTTGGAGAAAGATAGTATGTGGTCATGTAAGAAAGTCTATGTTGTAATCCAGATGTTCCAGAAGACAGAGTTAAAGTAACATGGGCAGCTTTAGCCTTGGCCTTCACTTTGTAACCTTAATATTCTTCTACCATGGGATTTTGTATGGAATGTATTAGTTGCATTTTAATTAATTATTATTTTTTAATAAAGAGGGAAAAGATAAACTAAAGAAATTCCATCCTGTGGAACTATGTGCTAGCCAACAGAAGAGAACTCTCTCCTGCGCAGTGTGGTCTGCCTCATTCAATGTGCAATGGGTCAGGTTTAAGTATTGAAGATTCCCTGCATTGTTTCAAATGTAACTTCACAATACTCATCCCGGTCCATTAGCACCTTCACAATCTTGCCTCCTCTGACCTAGCTACCTGGGACCACTCAAATAAAAGAAGTTGCAATTTGATTGTGTCTGGCCAGCCAAAATCAAAAGCCAACAGGGAATAGCTTTCAGATGACATAAAACTATTTTAATGATCTCTCGCATGCATCACACCTCCTAGCTCAACATAAAAGCGGGTATTGAGTGCACAGGTGGTAAGGTGTGGACTACACCTGTGGACTGGTAAGTCTCTGCTGTCATAAGACTCATTAGGGTTCGTACCCATCTAGTGTAACTGCCCCATTGATGCTGTCACTCATACTAGAGCAGGTAAATTGGCCCAAAGAATGAGGAAACTATAGACAATGCAGAGCAAGAGACAATTGAGCCCTACGTTAGCAGAATAGAACTGAAGGCTGTTTTAGAGAACAATGCAAAAGCCAAATGTACATTATGGGTGGAGGAAGTCCTGCCCCTTAGACCATGCTGGGATGTGCCAACGGCTGCCTCCACTCATTTGTGGCTGACCACGGAGGAGAAAGGACATCTGGTGGAGGCTCCAAGCAGGGAGCTGCTATAGTCCGCAGCCAAAGAAAGCAGAGATGGGAGCAGAGACTGGCCACCCATGGCTAACCATGCAGAAATAGTCTTTCCAGGAGCTACCGACACAGGGTACGTCAACCTGGGCCTCTGCTTCAGTAGGAAGCAGCCCAGCGAAACAGAGTGAGTGGTATCTCCTGCCCGAGACCAATCAGTGCATTAGGATAGGATTACTACTGCCCAGAGTGTGGCCCACTTCCATCATGGACAGGACCCTGGGCGGGGATATGGTGGAGTTGGGCCAACCTGCATCCCCATATCATCCTGCTACTCTCCTTGGGTGCGTCTACACTTACAAATTAAGTCAATTTAAGCTTACTTAAATCAACTTAATTTAATCCACGTCTACACTACACTTTCCTTAAGTCGACTTAAGCAAGCTGCTTAAGTTGACTTAAGGAAAATAAAGTCGACTTAATGAAAATTAAGTCGACTTTATTAAACCTCCTTTCAATTCAACTTTAGGCTTAAGTCAATTTAAGTCAGTGTAGACCTGAAGTAGCCCTAAGTTGACTTAAAGTCGACTTAGGGCTCTCCAGGTCTTCCCCACTGCCCTCCCTGCCGGGGGGGGGGGGCACAGGGGGAGCCTGGCATGCCCCCCCAAAGGGCAGGGCAGAGCCCTGCCCACCCTGCCCCTATGCCCTGCCAGGGTCCCTGTCCCCCTTTGCCCCATTGTACCCAGGTACAATGGGGCAAAGGCTGAGCCCCCTGGCCCTGGGCAAGGGGTGCCCCCCTGCCACCGTGGACCTGCCCTAGGTCCCCCTAGTCCCTAGAAGTCAATCTAGGCATCCAGTGTGGACGCTCTAGGTCGACTTTGTAAGTTCCCCCCTAAGTCGACTTTAAATTTAAGTGTAGACATGCTAAGTCGACTTAAATTTACAAGTGTAGACATAGCCCTTGAGGTGAAAGCAAATCCTTACCTGAACATCAGACGGTAGAGGTGCGTGTAAGCTGCCATAACTACAGACTGCATGCATGGAGTCCCCCTTCCCGGGACAGCAATTTGGCCTTTGTACCATACTGCTACAGACCTCAGGCAATTGGGCCCCCCAAAGAGGGATGGGGGTACCCCCCGTGACAGTGACACATATTATGTATAATTCTTTGTGTGATGTAACCAGTTATTACAGGTTTGTCTCTCTTTCTTGTCTTGTACCCCAGCATTACAGCCCAGCATTTTGTCAGTATGCTATCAGCTGGAACCAGTTTGCAGATTTCCTTCTACAACAAATTTTAAAATCTGACTTGATGCATTGCCTGGTTTTTGTTCCTCTTGGTTGCGAAAGCAGAACTAACTGTACAACCGTTGCATTGATTCACTACAATAAAAAGAGGGAATCTTTTCATATGCTTCAATGACCAACTTCCTCTTCCCCTTTCTTCCCACGCCCACCTTCCAAAATCTCTCCCTATCTGAACCTCTTGATCCAGAACAAAAATGTCATTTTGAAATGAAAGCACCCTCTTGAGGAGATTTGGAAAATAAGTGAGTGGAATTGAAAGCTCTCATAGGAAATTTCAAAGGAAGATGAATAGGAGAAAAGATTATATACACAATACTGGATCAATTTGGTTTTAAATCTCTTTTACTTGAAGCTATGTAGTAAACTGGAGTAAATTTCTTTTTTTAGGAAATCTCACAGCCTTTCAAATATTGCTGTAGAATCAATTAAGTGCTGAATTTAAAAATGCCCAGTGCAATAATCTTACAGTTCTGGTTGATGCATAGGTCCCAGTTCAAACTGAGCTTATTCTTTTAAAAGACACTGATTGTTTCAAACTGTTTTCTTGATAGTGTTACTACAAGGCAGAGTTAAAGTTGTTGGGTCCCTTAAATGCGTATCTCTACATCTTAACATATTTGGATATCTTGTAAGTTTAACTCTGAATTTATTGTTGTAAGGGGTTCCTCTGCCACAGCTCCTCTGCATTGTTTCCCCTCCGGCCAAAACAGGACCCAAAGACCCCTCAGTTTGCAGTCACCTGTGCTTTTATTTTCAAAACAAACAAGGAGTCTTGTGAATTCCAAAGGGGTAGCCGTGTTAGTCTATTGTAGAAAGACAACAGAGTCCTGTGGCACTTTTAAAGACTAACAGATTTATTTATCGGATGAGCTTTCGTGGGAGAAAATCCCACTTCGTCAGATGCTTTGAAGAATCGCATGAGCTTTCATGGGAGAACATCCCACTTCGCCAGATGCTTTTAAAGACTAACCACTTTATTTATTGGAAGTGGGCCCTGTAACAGCAATAGATGAGAAGGTGAGAATGTTAAAAAAAAGGGGGGGGGAATTACTTTCTGTAATGAGTTAGCCATTCTTAAGTCCCTTTTCAGACTTAATTTAATGGTGTCAGGTTTGCATATGAACTTCAGCTCGAGGTTTGATGCTGGAGTCTGGGTATGAAAGTTTTTTGCTGAAGTACTGTAACTTTCATGTCTGTTACAGAATGTGCAGGGAGGTTGAAGTGGTCCCCTACTAGTCTTTGAATGTTACCATTCTTCATGTCTGATTTGTGTCCATTTACTCTTTTGTGTAGAGACAGTACAGTTTGGCTAATGTATATGGCAGAGGGGCATTGTTGGTACATGGTGGAAAATATCACATTGATAGATGTGCAGGTGAATGAGCTCCTGATGGAGAGCAGATTTGGTTAGGTCCTATGATGATGTCATTTGAGTAGATATGCGGGTAGAGTTGGCACTGGGGTTTGTTTCAAGGGCTATGTCTGCACTTGCAACTTAGGTCGACTTGACGACACTTAAGTCGACCTACACAAAGCCGCGTCCACACCAGGCGCTTATTAAGTCTACTTAAGTACTTCCTTAAGTCAACTTAATAACTGCCACTCTTCAGGTTGACTTAATGCCTAAGTCGATTTGTTAAGTCAACTTAAAGCCGGTGTGGACACCCTAAGTCGACCTAATGCCCTAAGTCAACCTAATTGGCTTCCAGGCCGGGGGATGGGCTGGGGAGAAGGGAGCCATGGCTCGGGGGAGATAGGGCTCGGGGGAACGGAGAGCTGCGGCTAGGGAGTTCGGTTGCTGGCTCCCTCGTGGCCGAGGAGTCCCAGCCACAGGGGAACCCCTGCGGCCCCGGGGCTCCAGCTGTGGAGAAACCTCCGCTCAGTGTGGCAGGGGTTTCCCCACGACTGGAGCCCTGGGGCCATGGGGGTTTCCCTGCAGCTGGGGCTCTTCTGCCGTGTGGGAGCCAGCAACCCCCCGCAGCTGGAGCCCCAGTGTGACGGGGGTCCCCCCATGGCTGGGGCTCTTCTGCCATGCGGGAGACAGCAACCCATCTCCTCAGCCGCAGCTCTCCCTTCCCCCGAACCCCATCTCCCCCAAGCCCATCTCCTCCAAGCTGTGGCTCCCTTCTCCTCAGCCCCATCTCCCCCAGACGCAGCTCTCCCCAGCCCGATCTTCCCCCATCTTCCATCGACCTAGCACCTGCCAGTCTGGATGCAGGCAGTCGACTGGAGTGTTCTGGGTAGACCTCTAAGTTGACTTAGCTTAACAAGTGTAGACATAGCCAAGGGTAGGTATCTGGCTTAGTGTTTCTGTTGTATGGTGTGTAGTTGCAGGTGAGTATTTGTTTCAGGTTGGGGGGCTGTCTGTAAGTGAGGACTGGCCTACTTCCAAAGGATTGAGAGAGTGAGGGATCTTCTTTCAGGATAGGTTGTAGATCTTTAATGATGTGCTGGAGAGATTTGATTTGGGGGCTGGAGGTGATGACCAGTGGTATTCTGTTGTTTTCTTTGTTGGGTCTGTCCTGAAGTAGGTGACTTCTGGGTATCCATCTGGCTCTGTCAATCTATTTCTTCACTTATGTAGGTGGATATTGTAGTTTTAAGAATGCTTGATAGAGATCTTGAACATGTTTGTCTCTGTGTGAAGGACTGGAGCAAATGTGGTTGTATCTTAGGGCTTGGCTGTAGACAATGGATCATGTGATGCATCCCAGATGAAAGCTGAAAGCATGTAGGGAGGTATAGAGGTCAGTAGGTTTCCAGTATAGGGGGTGTTTATGTGGCCATCACTTATTTGTACTGTAGTGTCCAGGAGATGGATCTCCCATATGAACTGGTCCAGGCTGAGGTTAATGGTGGGGTGGAAATTGTGGAAATTTAAGTGGAAATCCTCAAGGGCCTCCTTTCCACAGGTCCAGATGATGAAAATGTCATTGATGTAGCATAAGTAGAGAAGGGGTACTTGGGGATGAGAGCTGAGGAAGCATTGTTCAAAGTCAGCTATAAAAATGTTGACATATTGTGGGGCATTGTCGGTATCCATAGCAGTGTCACTGACTTGTAGACATAAATCATCTCCAAATCTGAAATGGTTGAGGATGAGTACAAAGTCACAAAGTTCAGCCACTAGGTGTGCCATGATCATCTCTGGGATACTGTTCCTGATGGCTTGTAGTCTGTCTTTGTGTGGGATGTTGATGTAAAGAGCTTCCACATCCATAGTGGCCAGGATGGTGTTTTCTGGAAGATCACCAATGGATTGTAGTGTTTTCAAAAAGAATGTTGTGTCTTGAAGATGGCTGATAGCATGGGGCCACATATCCAGACAATCCTGTTGTAAGAGTACCAATGCCTAGATGATGGGGCACCCTGGATTTCCCAGTTTATGGATCTTGGTTAGCATATAGAATACCCTTGGTCAGGGGTGTCTCTGTGTAGATTTGTTTCTGTGCTGCTGTGGGGAGTTTCCTGAGTAGATGGTGTAGTTTCTTTTTATATTCTTCACTGGAAGCAGAGAGTAGTGGCTTGTAGAATGTGGTGTGGGTGATTATACCCATGAAAACTTATGTGTTAAATAAATTTGCTAGTCTTTAAAAGTGCCACAAGACTCCTTGTTTGTTTTATAATAGATATAGATACAAATAACCCATTATTGTTTTGTGACTATTAGTCTTTATTGGGTAAATGTATGTGTAACAAAGTAAGCAAATATTCTTAACACAACAAGAAACGGAATCTTTAACACACACAAAGGATTTTCATACCATGGATGTTGCCATACATCAAATATGCTTAATGTACTTATCCCAAAAGAATAAGATTAGTATGACTTCCTGATAGGATTTTTTTAATTTTAAGGCATGCCAAAATATTACTAAAATACTACATTAAAAATATGGTTTTAGATTATGAGAACTCTTCTTGATGCAACTCTGTACTAAATACAGACAAAACCTAAAGTTATTAGATGACAATTAAAATCCATATTTTGTCAGTGTTTGATATACAAAAATAAAAACCATTAAGATCTTACTGGTTAAGTGTCAACATTTTTCCTATTACAGAGATCAGATTTTAAATTCATTAATCTATTGTCCTGGTAATGTTGATCACTATCCTGTGTCACAGATATTCTATAAATATTGCTAGGATCCAGCATTTACACTAATGCTAATCCCATCTGCTGTCTGTTGTAAATCACCAGTGAAGATGCTTACCAATCAATCGATGTGTGGGAAGAGCTGGAACATGCAGAAGACCCATGTATTCAGACATGAGTATTACTTTAGCCTCTTTGGAACTGGTAGGTTGGTTTTTAAAATAAAAAGTTAATGGCAACACAGAATTTCAGGTAACAAACTTGAAGAAGAGAGACCAAATGTTAATGTTTATGAAGACTGGAATAACAAAAATGACCAGAGCTGGGCTTAGTGTGGCCAGGTCTACTAAACCAGTTGAAGTTTCACTTTACCAGGTAAATATTGTACTGGAATAGCTACAAGCTTGCCATACTTCAATGCCTTTCCTGAAATAGTGGATCCTTGAAACGTAACTTCCAGGAAAGCCTGTGAGGAAAATGGCACCACTCCTCTATTAAGTAAACATGAGGGTATTAAAATGTGCATCCTTTTAAGAGCTCTATGAGGTACCTACTTCACCAGTTGTTTGCGCTGTATGAACATCCCAAACATCTCTGGCAATATGTATCCCACTATACCAGGTTTCCTAGCTTGGAAGGTCAGAAAGGATCATTATGAGCATCTTGTCTGACCTCCTGCATATCACAGGCCAAAGAATCTCTGCCTTGAACTACTCCTAAGCCAAGAAATCCTACCACTCCTTTTTTTTCCCTGTAGGAGTTAAACATGTATTAGAAAATTGTACTAAAGTCACCTACGTAATCTTAAAAAGGTTCAAGAGGGTGGTGCAATAACCTGAATCCCTAATATAAAAAAAAATTAAAAAATAAATGTATTTGTAAAAGTTTTTCTAGTGCAGTATAAGCCTGTTCCGCTAAGTCCGCTCTCATTTGAAGCTGGGCCAACTTGGTTATTCACAGCCAGTTTCCACCGAGAACTGAATAAATGAATGAATAAAGGACTATGAATCAAGGATTGTACCATTTTTGATGTACTGAACAAAATGTATCTATATACCAAATTTGAGGCTAACTGCCCGAACCCTTTCTGAAACATTGCTTTAAAACTCTTTCTCCCTTTTCCCTCCCCCCATTTTTTCCTGCTTCTCCAGTGGCAACATTTAATAGTCCCGTGTCATCCATCCAATGTGTTCAGTACCTCTGACGCATGAATACCAACATACCACATCAGGACAAGTCTTTCTGATCTTAATGCATTGTAATGATATGCCACAGACCAGAAAAAAATACCAGTTTGAAAAAAAAAGCTGCCTAAGAGTGCACTTTTTTTTCTACTTTGTTTCAAAAAGAAGAAAGCCAGCAAAGGTGGAGAAGCGCTGATGATCTCCATGGAGTGCTCCATTCCCCATTCGCAGCCACACTTCATCTCCCTTGGCAAGTTTTAGCACTGCACTGTTTCCTGATGTGTCAGCTTTTCCTTTTGATTCATAGCTGAGAAAGAATATTTTATGAACAGTTAAGCCTTTCTTTTGTCAAAAGTGTTTAAGCAAGTCACCTAAAAGAAAATGCCAAGTCTAGAAAACACATTTTGTTCAGAATAAAATCCCCTCACTAACTATTGTCTCAGTATTGGTTTCCTTTGATTTGACTTGAAAATTATAGTAATTTATTAAAAGTCATGTTTGATTCACTAGTCAAATTTTACCACATATTTTACTGCATATTTTTTTATTCTGAAAGTTTTCCTTATTGATTTATCCCATGGCACCCATGACAAGGGAATTTATCATTTAAAATAGACACCCACTCATTCCTCCCCACCTCATTTCTCATCCCCTGTAGATTTCTCATTGTGTCCTGTTTCTGTGTGTTATGTTGCATCTTTGGAAGAGTTTGTATCAAAGTAGATCAGGAACACACAGACACAGAGAGATCCATGCTTTTGAATGGCTTTATTAGGAAACTCAAACAACCCAGCTTAAACTGGCTGAGCTAACAGTCTAATGGTCTAACTCTATTGCTATAGCAACCCAGGCAATTAGGTGAGGCACACAAATACACAACACTATAAAAAACATCGAGAATCCTGTGGCACCTTATAGACTAACAGATTTTCTTCGGTATAAGCTTTTGTGGGCTGCATCCCACTTCATCAGATAGTCTATAAGATGCCACAGAACTCTTGTTGTTTTTTGCTGTACCCAGACTAACACGGCTACCCCTCTGGAAATTTACACAACACTATGTGTCTTTCAGACCACAAATCTTTTGAGAGTGTACCTTTATGTTTGTGTACTCCATGGCCCCAATGCTATGACTGGCGTTAAACAAAGAATAAAGGTATGACAGAAAGTCCCATCGGTACTAGATAGCAAAGCATTTGCTGTTCTGTGACCACAACTCCTACCAGGCCTAAAAAACTCACTACACATAGCATACGTCTTTCATAGTATTTCTATGTAAGGAAAGTCATGTGAGATCTTAACAGAAAGCTAGGATCACACAGATCCTCAAGCTCATTGAGAGACATGTAGAGGTAACGTGTAAGAAGTTTTGTATGTTTTAAATATGAAATCAAGACAGGTTGACAAACAGCTGTTGAGTCAGATAGAGGAAATAGATTCAATTGTCTCACTGTCAGCTATGTAACTTAAGCACCTTAAAGTTCTTAAACCAACACAATGGAAACTAAATCAGCACAAAGAGTAAACAGGGGGATGAGGGTTGTCTTGTCTCTGGCAGGCAAAATGAACCTTGAAGAATATAATTGAATGCAAGGTGATATTCTGGTACCCATTCACTAAGAAAAGCCATTGAAAAGAAGGGGAGGTTCATGAATGCTTGGATCCTGATTTGACTGAAAACCGGCTGGTTCTGCAAAAGACTGAGTCCTTTGAGAGAAGTCTACTTCATTAAATAGGAAAGGTAATCATTAGACCCAGATTTGCATTTTATGTTTTTGTTTTATATGTAACCGTCTCTGTTTCCATTATCATTACTCACCCTTTTAAATCTTAACCGTTGATAATAAACTTATGGCAATAAAAAATTTCTTGTTTTCACTATAAGTACATCTCAGTGCATTTATGTTATATAGGAGCTGCTCATCTGTTGAATTAAACAAGCTGACCTGTGCACTGTTCCTTTGGGGATAGCTTACCTGGTAATTTCTGTGAGTGTTCTGTGGTTAAGGGCTGGACACTACAAAGGAATGCTTACAGGGGACTTGCAAATTGGAGTGCATTTATTGTTAATCTGCAAGGCAAAGTAAGGTCTGGAAAAGCCCCGAGGAAATTGTTTGGGTGGCTAACAATCTGGTAGTGTCCAGGAGCTGACATTCAATAAGGACAAATGCACAGCACTCCACTTAGGAAGGAACAATCAGTTACTGCAGAAAGAGATCTGAGGTTATAGTGGGTCACAAGCTAAATATGAATCAACAGTGTAACACTGCTTAAGGCAAAGGTTCTGGGATGCATTAGCAGAAATGTGGTAAGCAAGACATGAGAATAGGGTTACCAGACATCCAGCAAAAGGAGGACATGTCCTCCTTTTTACCTTCATGTCCTCCATCCAGCAGGCATTTAAAAAATACGTGATTTTGTCTGGCTTTTTACTTATTATTAAAATTTCAGGTTTTTATATGAAGCTACTGTATATGCTTGCATATAAGCCAAGAATTTTAGCGTCCAATATATGCCCGAAAAGCTGAGTTCGGCTCATCCGTGGATCACAGCCTAAACTGGGGCAGAATGCTGCGTTCCGGTGCATTCTGCCCAGAGGCCCAGCAAAGCGGCAGACTTGGGCGGAACGCTTGTTCCGTCCTGTCCTGCTGCGGCCAGGCTGGGGAGTTTCAAATCTCCCACCCTGAGCATGCTCAAACAGAGCATGCTCAGGGTGGAAGGGGCCTGGCCCAGGAGTGGCTCTGCTGGCCACTGCTGCAGCTCTGGACCTCCGGCCAGGTAAGGGGGACTGGGAAGGGGCCACAGGGCGGCAGAGGAGCCAGGAAGGGGCTGCAGGGGTGGGCAGAGGATCATGAAAGGGGCCGCAGGGGTGGGCAGATATTAATACTACATTTTCTCCATGTCCTCCTTTTCGTACTTCCCTGTCCTCCTTTCCATGCTTTGGTATCTGGTAACCTTACATGAGAAGTAATTCTGCTCTACTCCCCACCAATTAGGTCTCAGCTGGAGTACTGAGTCAGGAAAGATGTAGACAAATTGGAGAAAGTCCAGAGAAAAAATGATTAAAGGTCTAGAAAACATGACCTCTATGAGGGAAGATTGAAATATTTTGGTTTAGTCTGGAGAAGAGATGACTGAAGGGGGCATAATCATTCAAGTACATAAAAGGTTGTTACAAAGAGGAGGGAGAAATTTTTTTTCTCCTTAATCTCTCAGGATAGGACAAGAAGCAATGAGCTTAAATTGCAGCAAAAGCAGTTAGGGATGGACATTAAGGCCTGGTGTACACTAGACAGTTTTTCAACAAAGGGTGACTGGTATACACACTGCAATAACACTTTTGTCGATAAAACTGTCCTTTTTCAGGAAGTAGTGCAGGATCCATCTTTTCAGATATAGAAGCGTGAGATCCATCTTTCAGATATAGATAGTGGGCATACAATAAATGGTAGGGTGCCATTGAAAACCGTGGCGTTAAGTCAATGCTAGCAACGCAATGAATGATGGCACGGAAACCCATTGCATCATGGGACATTGAGGCAGCACCCATGCTGCTCTTCACTCCTCTCCACCATCCCAGAATTCATAGTGCAGGAAGCTACCAAATTGCATGGTGGGATAGCTACCCATGATGTACTGCTTTCACTGTTGATACTACAGCACCAAGTATGGATGTGTTTTTTGCAACAAATGGGTGTTGTATGTACGGGCACGGGTGCTGTAATTATAGTGCTTTTTTATCACCAAAAAAATACTGCTGACAAACCTTTCTAGTGTAGACATGACTTAAGAACTCTCCACAAGTGATGAGATCACTGAGGCAGGGACATGAGTACAGATGTGGTAGATTTCCCCCAACCCCCATGCTGCTAAGTAAAGAGTAATGGTGTTTAGAATCCTGTGTAAAATCTGCATGTGTTTGCTTTCACTGTCATGTACCCTTGAAGAGTTCAACTGGAAATCCAGAGCACCAACATGGCTCCCATTCTGAAAGAGGGGGTCTGTAACCTTCAGGAAGTCTGAGGGGCCAGCACTGGTCCCAAGGATTAGGCAGCTGGAATTTGGAGACTCAGCTCTCAGGGGGAATAGTAGACAGAGAAACTGCACCACCAAGAATTAGCCAGGATCCCCCCTGATGGAGCACTGCCTGGATTCTCCTCAGACTCAAGAGGTTTAAAGTGAGGTAGGCTCCAAACACAGCCACCCCGGGAGTGTCCAACCAAAGGGGAACTCTACCAGGGTCTTGTGTACATGATAAAAATCAATAACTTCTTTCCTAGTGTTGGGGAAATTCTGATCAAGATGAAATTTTAGTCTGTCACATCTCTAGTAATGACACATGGCTGTGAATCTAGGACACAGGTGTCAAACTTAAGGCCCGTGGGCCGGATCCGGCCCGCCAAGGGCTCTTATCCGGCCCCCAGAGCCCTGCACAGCTGTCCCACGCCAGAAGTGTCAGGCATCGGTACAGTGCCTGCAGTTTTACTTTTTGTCAGCAGAGGGCGCTCCTCCACTACAGAAATACATTGGAGGTGCGCCCTCTGGTGGCGAAAAGTAAAAACTGCAGGCGCCTTTGCCGGCAGCTGGCAGATCCCGGGGGCTGTGAGCAGTGGTTTTTTCAGCGGGGTGGGGCGTGGGGGGTTCCCTCGCTGGGCGCCTTACTTTGAGGCTGGGTACCTAGCAGGGCAAAAATTTTGTTGATACCTGGTCAGGGCCTTTTAAAATCTGCCACCCTGCACACCCAGGCAGTGGCCCCGGGCGGGGAATGGCCTGGCCAGAGAACTGACTCCAGGGGTTGGATTGAGCCCCTTTGAGCCAGGTAAGTGGGAGAGAGGGGGCTGGGGAGCCGGCTCCATGGGGCGGGGGGGCTGGGGAAGGGGTTAGGGAACTGGCGCAGGAACAGGGAAGGGAACGGGCAGTGCAGCAAAGGGGAAGAAGTTGGGGAGCCCGTGCAGCAAAGGGGAGCCCGCAGGGCAGGGGAAAGGGAAGGTGTCAGAGAACCTGCGGGTTTGGAGAAGGGAAAGAGGAGCCCACACTGCCCCAAGCGCAGCAGGGGAAGAGGTCAGGGACCCCAGGTGGTACTGTGCTGGTAAGGGGTCAGGAAATCTACCTGGACACACCTCGGCCCCCGGATGGTCCTGACTTCCAGTGTGGCCCCGACACTGAATGAGTTTGACACCCCTGATCTAGGAGGACAAACATTTCCTTCTTGTGTTTCATACTACCATGTTCCCTCCAAAATGTATAGTAAGAACTAGCATCCAAGCAAATCAGTTTATCATAGTGAAGATCATACACCTTTCAACTTACCTATACAAGCTGAAAACTGTATTGCCATTGTGCATGAGATATACATACACTTCCTCCACATCCTCATGTTTCATCATATTGAAAGTGAAGAAATATACCCCTGAAAAAGATACCATGTGCGACATGCATTTGTGTTTTATATTGGTAGGTAGTAGGACACATTCCACAGATGTGCTTGTTGGTTAGAAAAGAGTAGATTTTGCCAAATCCATGCAAAGTCAGTTGGAGTTTTCCCTTTGACTTCAGCCAGACCTAGATTTGACTAAATCACCTTATTCTCCCTAAGGAACAAATCATTGAATTCAAGTTCCAAATAAATAAATTGACTTGAAAATGACAGAGCCTGCCCTCTCAGACAGAGAGGCAGATAAATAATTCACCTCTCTATCCCCTTTCTTTTCGTACTTCCTTGCTTCTATCAGTTCATTGCTTTCCCTGCTCAACTCAGTTTCCAGCAGCATATTCTTTTAAAAATGTAGAGACGCATGGACATAACACACAAACAAAGTGATCAGAGTGATTAGTGGCCTTAATCTCACTCTTCATCTTTTTTAGATTTTAACTTTTCAGGGCAAGGTTTGTATCTTTTTTCTGTGTTTGAAAGTACCTAGCTACATTGTGGATATGATGTTGATATATATAGCAAACCACAATAATAAGATACATGGCCTGGAAGGTAAATTACTATATGTGGTACTTTACAGACTATGGTCCCTGATCCTGCAATGAATTTTGTTGTGCAGACCTCTGAGCCTGAGTGGAGAATGCTACAGAATCATGGGCCTGACTCAGATAAGTTAACCTGTGCACGTACACATCTGTTTGTATTATCATTTGCTTGTATATAATGTCCTGCAACATGAATTTTGTTTTCACTCAAGAATTTGAAGAAAGTGGCAAAATGAGCCAAAGCAATTTCAAATTCCTCATCAAATCTTCATAAGAAATAATTCCTGAACCACAGTCATCAGTTACCAATCATCACTCCCATATTCTTTTGAGTTGCATGTGTGATCTCCTTCCACTTGCGAGGGAGACAGATATCTACAGGAACCACCATGATTGACATGATCGTGGTACAGTATTAGAAAAGAAATTAAGGATTAAGGGCTTGATTCTGCAGACACATAAGTAGGTGCATAACTTTACTCACATGACTAGCTCCATTAACTTTTAAGGGACACTGTTATGAATAAAATTATGCATATGCTAAAGTGTCTGGAAGATCAGAGCCCAAAGAGACAAAGGTGGCTTGATTCTCATGGGTTGCGTCTACACTAGCAACTTAGGTTGACTTAAGGAGGCTTAAATTGACCTAAACAAAGTCACGTCCACACTGGGCTTTTATTAAGTCAACTTAAGCATTTCCTTTTAAGTCAACTTAATAACACCTGGTTTTAGGTCAATTTAAGTCTTAAGTCGGCTCTTTAAGTCGACTTAAAGCCAGTGTGGACGGAGATTAGCCCGACTTAACAAAGTCGATAACTTTTCTAGTGTAGACATAGCCATAGACACTACAGCTACTATTTGCAGCTCTGGCAATGTAAAGAAATCTTACAGTGAGTGGAAATGTGATTAGCACTGTATGTGCAAATGTTGAAATGTAATTAAAGTATCATTAATGCAGTACAACTTTTGAATGTAGGCAAGACCTCAGGGTAAAGGAGAACAAGGCACAATGTTCAGATGACCTGATTATTCTTTAAAATAATCCCTTAAGGTTAGAGATGAACACTTTGCCAGGACAGTGTGCTAAAATTTGCACTGCCACACATCTGTGCTATATACTTGTTCTGTAGATAAAAGAAAGGCTGCAGTTTCTAAGGCTATAAGTCTTTCCCCATATATGAACCCCAAAGTCATATTTTAAAAACTCACCTCAAAATTAGAAAAACTATGAAGACAGATAACGGTTGGTCTCATTTGAAAAATAACTTCTTAAAGTTCTCTCAACTTTTTCTTCAACTCCTAGCTTCTCCAAACAAAGTGAAGCCAAGAGTATTTGAAGTTAATAGCTAAACTTCTTTTCGTTTGTTCTTAATCAACATTCTCCAAACTAAGGCAAAGCCAGGAGTACTTGGAGCTAAATCCAAGTCCTATTGAAGTCAAAAGCTAAACTTCTTTTCATTTGTTCTTTAATCAACATAAGATTTCCATCTACTACTTTGCTTTATAAATACTCACCATTCACCGGGGCGCCAAATCTACCAGTCATAACATCAAAGAAGTTTCCAACATTGGTTTCAACACTACTGAAGATTATCCCGCTGTTCTGATTGCTGAAATGAGTTGCCATAGAAGCCATGAATGCAATCTATAGAAATATAGGTCTTATTTAGCTGGTGCTTAATGAGCAGGAAACGGAAAACTATAAAAACCATGAGCTGCATGCTTTTTTTCTGACATTTGCGGTATATGTATTTTCCTTACAAAGATGTTCTTTTAGGGTCTGATCCAACTGCCATTAAACCCCAGTAACAAATCTCTTACTGAATTAAATTGCAGGAGGGCTAGGCTCCTTAATTTCAATGGAACTATTCATATGTGTGTGTGTATGTGTGTGTGTGTGTGTGTGTGTGTAAGTGTCTTCAGGGTAGGGTCTTAGTTTGAGATTTCACTTTTCCTTGAAAAACTTAGAGCAATGTAATAAAAAAGTTATAATGTAATATATGGTATTTTAGCATAAAAATGATGAGTGGTTTGGGTAGGGTCCTCAAGTCCATTTAATTCAGTTACTGCTTTTAACTCAATGTTAGCAGTCAAAAAGGCTCAATAAATCCTGTACGTTATTGTGTACTTCTAGCTACCATCAGAGATGGCTTAAGCAATTCTGAGGCCATGTGACTAGGACCTCTGAAGCTGCAATATCCAAGATTCAACATTCCCATCCTCTGCCATCTGCTCCAAATTTCTTTGCCCTGCCAGCTCAGACTGAGATTTTGATTGAGCTAGAACCAGAAAAAAGACCCCTTCAGAATCAAAGAATCAGAACCACAGGAATATGTTCAGAACCTGTGACTGCAATTCTAAGACACCCCACCAGAAATTCAAAGAAGCTCAGACTTGAGGTTCCGGCCTGGGCTGATCTTTTTCCTGCATGTATTTGTTAAACTGGAAAGCTGATAAAATTGAACTTATGATATATTGATGTTAAGTAGTTACATGCTTTTATTTTATGGAAATAATACATTTTTGTCCAAATGCCTTTTGAAATTCTAGTGAACTCCCATCTCTTCTTCTGTAGCTAACCAGAAAAGTAAAAAAATTATGCCTTTCTTCCACCTCATATCATCTCTGCATAGAAGATGAGATGGATCCATTCTCTTTTAAAACAGTCCTGGTTTTAAAAGCATTATGCATAGGAACATTCTTTCCTTCTTTCTTTCCTTCTCTCTCTATCCCCTCTAACATTCCAAGCAGAATCTAGTTTTAGAAACTTTTATATTGGGCTGATATTTTTAAGCAAAACTACCTGTTATAAACAATGGGGAAATTCTACTTCAAAACTGATATCATGATATGCCCCTGTATTATTTAGCAATTTTTTCAATTACCACCAGAACATATACATTAGGAATGGTTCTGATAGCTAACTTCAAAGTTAGAAAAATATCTGTAAGGAAAACAGTTGTAACAATCATGTTTTCCAAACCATTCTATTATAAAATTCCTCCCAACTAATGATCTTTATAGGCATTCTCCAGCTACTTTGCTGCATTACAAATGTCAATTAATTCTGAAAACATTTTCAAGCTGCATTTTATTCAATACAAGACCTCTATTTTGGTGCAACATTATAACTCAGAATTTAATTACACATAATATCAGGGAATTCAAAGTTATTGCCAGCACACTGCATATATGTAGCAATTTGTATTGGTGTATTTGTTCTTAATTTTATATGTATGCAAAAATGTAATTGCGTTATAGTTGTTGTGGAACCATAACTTTCAAATAAAGACAGTCCAAATTACAAAGTTTGGGTCTAAATTCATCAAATTATATTTTTTTCCAAAGTTATGCAGTGTTTGGATCCATTTGTACACTCTACTTAGCTCCTTCAGTAGTGCACAGGGCTTGTGCTGGCCATGCTGCAGGACCTTGTGTGGGTGATACTGGACCATAAAGCGGATGGATGCTCTTACGGTGCCTCGCCCCAGCTTTTTACAGGAATTTGGGCATTACTCCCCTGAGTGCTGCAAGGCCTAGGTGACTTAGGTATCTGTGCCCATTTTTCAAAAGTGACTTGGGTACTTAGGCTCCTAAGTCCCATTGATTTTCAACAAGACTTGGGGCTTGTCTAGATGGTGAGCTGGTGTGCAGCAAACTGGGGTGCAAATCTAGACTGATTAACGTGCTGTCCACAAATGAGTATCTGCTACTGCACACTAAGGCTATGTCTACACTTGTAAATTTAGGTCAACTTAGCTAAGTCGACTTAACAAAGTCGACTTTGTTAAGTCGACTTAGCATGTCCACACCTAAATTTTAAGTCGACTTTGGGGGGACCCTACAAAGTCGACCTAGACCGTCCACACTGGATGCCTAGGTCGACTTGTAGGGGCTAGGTGGACCTGGGACTGGTCCACGGGGGCAAGGGGGGACACCCTTTGCCAAGTGCAGGGGGCTCAGCCTTTGCCCCATTGTACCTGGGTACAATGGGACAAAGGGGGACAGGGACCCTGGCAGGGCATAGGGGCAGGGTGGGCAGGGCTCTGCCCTGCTCTATGGGGGGGCATGCCAGGCTCTCCCTGTGCCAGCCACCCTGGCAGGGAGGGCAGTGGGGAAGTCCTGGAGAGCCCTAAGTCAACTTAGAGTCGACTTAGGGCTACTCCACATCTATACTGGCTTAAATCGACTTTCTAGAGTCGACTTAAGCCAAAAGTCAACTTAAAACTAGGTTTTATAAAGTCAACTTAACTTTTCCTTAAGTCGACTTAAGCAGCTGCTTAAGTCGACTTAAGGAAAGTGTGGTGTAGACGCAGAGTAAATTAAGTCGACTTAAGCAAGCTTAAGTTGACTTAATTTACAAGTGTAGACGCACCCTAAAAGACCCTAGTGCGCTATGATCTACTCTTGAAGTAGGTCAGTGTGCACTACAGAGCTTTTAGTGTGCAACAGCAGCATCCTCACAGACAGCGTGCTAGTCATTCTAGATTCACACCCCAGTTTCCTGTGCACTGACTCACCATCTAGACAAGCCCTAAGTCTTGGGCACTGTAGATTTACACTCCAACTTGCCAAATACTTATTTTCCATATATGCAAACCCAAAGCGGTGGGGCAGTGTGGTGGGGCCATGCCTCCAGGCGCCAGCCTGGGAGAGGGCACCAGGTGGGGTTTCATCAAACCCTGCTCCAGTGGGCGGCTGCTGCACACAGTCACTCACAGCTCGGCTGGATGTGAGTATTGGCAGCTGATAATGGCTGGCCTGGATTCAGTGGAACCAGTACTATACTTCGGAGTATAGGGGACCCCAGTCCAGTTGTCATACTTGGGAGTATAGGGGACCCCAGTCCAGTTGTCATAACCAGGGCTTCCAAGTTCCCTGATCTACCTGGCTAGGGTGGGGGTTTTCCCTGAGCAATGCAATCCTGGAGCTGGGGCAGGGGGCGAGGGCAGCTGAGGGCTGAGTGGAACCTGCTTGGATGGGGGTTCCTCCCAAGTCTCCTGCTACAAGGGCTGAAGCTGCCTCCAGTCCTGAAGAAGCCAGAGAGAAGGGGCAGGGCTGGGGCTGAGATCATCCTTTCCATCCCCGTTTCTGGTATGCAATGGGAATGGCCACTGCTCCACCAGGGAAGAGAGAAGAGAGGGGAAAAACATTTCCTGGGTCCTCAAATCTGACTTTACACCTTAAAAAAACAAACAAATAAAAGCAGGGCAAGCACTTACTCGCCGGTAGGCACTGTGTATAATATTAGCACCACTTCCACTGCAAAAATACAGAACAAAGCTAGCCCTGCAAAGCTCACTGCTCCAGCAATGAGCACTCAGTGTGAGCACCACACACGGGGTAAGAGTGCCGGGAGAGGGGGACAGCAGTGCTAAACCTTCACCTCCACGTCCTCCCCCTTCGCTCCACAGATACAGACCCTGTCTCCATGGCAGCTGGGGGCTGCACAGCCAAGGGTGGTGGGGAGATGGAAATGTAGGCTTGGCCCCAGGGCACCAGAGACCCCTGGTATGGCACTGGCTCACAGGCTCTTAATCACTTTTGAAAATGGACTGAGTCATCTAAGTCCCTTAGGGCCACATTTTTAGGGTTATTTAGAAGCCTAAAGATGCAGGTACGTGGGAAGTAAGATTTTCAGAAGTGCCTGGATGCTTTTGATGATCCCATTAGGGGCATTTAGATATTAAATATTTTTAAATATCTGTCCTTTTTGCCTTGCCAATTGACTGGTGCAATCACCTAAATAACTGTAAAGTCTGGCCCTTGTACCGCTTCTTTTTTTTTTGGTTGTTTTTTGTTTTAATATGAACCAGAAAATGTGCCAATAAGGATGCATGTTAACAAAAATGTGACTGTGTCATTTACTGTTCTTTTATCATGGGCAAACTACCTGAGAACTGGCAATTAATAGGTATTCCAGTTTGAGGGGTTTATCCTCTGTCCAAAAAAACATTTCTTCGCTTGATTTTTTACAATAAAGATATATCATGACCTGACAACACTCTTTTTCAGGATGACTATGACAATACTTGCAAAGCATGTTTCTCAATAATGAGAAATACTGGGTGTATTATACCATATTTTTTGTTGTTCAACTACATGTAGGATTGATACATAATTGAATTAAGGAGCTGTCATTGAGAGGGGGAAACTACACTGTAAAACACATGCTAAAGACTTTGTACCTGAAGCTCTGGTGGAATTCCAGGGTAACCTTTCTCTCCTTTTGGTCCATGATGACCACGATCGCCCCTTAGTCCCACGTCCCCTTTGTCTCCTTTGTCACCTTTGGCTCCTTCATTGCCAGGTGCTCCATTATTTCCATTGTTTCCATGATTTCCTTGAAAAAATCAAAGCCTTTTGGTCAATTCAAATAACTCTCTGTAACAAGTCATTTGTGTGACAGGGTACTTCCCTTCCCATGCTCACTCTATAACAAAACCTCTTTTCAGTATTCTGAGACCCATATTGAGATACCAGGGAATAAAGAATGCCCATGGGGCTAAACTGATGGATTTAAGAGGGTTTAGGATTTTGGTGGGGGATTTTAAAAAAGGAAGTGCAAATACCTTTAAGGAATAAGGATCATGTGACTTAGGTACTGGTCTATAAAATAGAGACTGCTCAGGCCATTGCTTGATTTTGTTGCTAGCTCTTAACAGTAGAAGACCTGGAGACAGCTAGGGAACAGAGCATTTCAGAGCTTTCAGAAGTGACGGTGGTTTGGTAGTTGAGTACACTGAGTAATTTGGATTTGTTTTGATTTTCCCTTTGAATACAGACTTGAGGTTTGAATGGTTGGGTTTTTCCTCAAAGCAAACCTGAAAAGCAGCTTACTAGCCTTCAAATGCATCTGCACAATCGGAACTGATTTGATCTCTGAGGAGATTTTCCACAGTGCAGCCAGTTCTGTCCATATCCCAAGCTGTGAGTGACTGGTTTGAAGAAGCTGCTTATTATTGCTGTATATAAGTGTAGGGAAAGGCGAAGGATCCATGATGAAAGTTTGCTGATTCAGTTGGAAAATCTGAACAGTCCTCTTTACATAAGCAGTTACTGCAGTATTTGTGATATTACTTATACCTCCCAACATTTACCTGAGAAATTGCTGGTACACTGAGCAACCAGTTTTGACAACTGAACAGGAATGCAAAACAAAAAGCCTTCTATCACCTCTCACCTGCAAATAAATACTTTTCACAAAACAATCAATCTATATTTGTCCTCATCCTAAAAGAAAATCTGCTGTCACAACCAAGGACATTAGGTAATCTAACCTAATAGTTAGAGCAGGAGTCAGGCCAAATCAGAGACCAGGTGGTCAGACAGGCCAAAGGGGAAAACCAACAGTCAAGTGTTCGCCAGGTTACCAGGAAGTCAGCAGCAGGGAGTGGGCACAGGTATTGCTGGAGAAGCAGACCTAAGCAGGGGAAATCCAGTTACACAGACAACTTCCTGTTCCTGTGATTGGTTTAAATGGAAGCTGAGCACCAACCAGGACCTGCCAGTGTGCCACCGGTCACAGCCCAGGATTCGAGTCCTCTGTCAGAGCTCAGGGTCCTGTAAAAGATATCACCTCACCTACCTTGCCTCTCTTATACCTTGGGACCAACATGGCCACACATAGCATTGTCCTTTAGCGTCAATATGGTACCTATATGGCCCCTTTTGCTGTAATATCTTAATGAAATGCAATCTTTAGTCAATTATCCTCATAACACCTCTGTGAGTCAAGGCTGATTATTATCCCCATTCTACAGATGGGGAACTGAAACACAGAGCAGCTAAGTGATTTGCCCAAGGTCACAAATGAAGCCTGTTAGAAGAGAGAGTTGAACTTAGGTCTCCCAAGTCCCACTATAGCTCCTGAACAACTGGACCATCCTTTTTCCAATTAATTTAATTAATGTAGGCATCCCAGAAATCAAATATCTGCAGTTGAAGTTCTGTGATAACAGTGACTGAGTTTGTGTGAAACATCCGTACAGGCCCATTGACCCCAGTTAGGATCGCTTAAAATGTATTGTAGGTCAGCACTGAGTTTGACCCCAGAGAGTCTTCTTTTAGTCATATGGGCCCAGGCCCCACAGCAGCCAAATGATTAAATTCTATGCCAATATCATGCAACCACACTGACTTAGTGGGTGTAAATAGTCTGTAAATCAACTCTGAACTTGGCCAAGTTGGAGCTTCACATCTGACAGGGGCAGAAGTATGTCCACAGGACAAAATACAATCCTGTGTATTTGCTGTATACCGACTTACACTGTTCAGAAGGGTGGTGT
>ML685863.1:5064004-5102349 GCA_007922175.1 Pelusios castaneus | reverse complement strand
AGGGTGGTGTGGAGAGCGTAATGCAAAGCACTGTACCATCTAAGCTGCCAAATACTTATGACTTTACTTTCCATAAATAAAAAGTTATGTTTTTGTATGCCAAGCCTCACCATGACATTTCCCCTATGCTGTAGAGTCATATAGCATTTATTCAGAGGAAAGGATTGATGGCTGATTCACATAATAAATCTTATTTACAACAGGCTAATGCCAAAAAATGTCAAAGTAACATTTTTTTTCAACATTATTTAAACACTTTATCCAGCACAGTATGCCACACAGCTCACTCACCATTACTGGAAACTATTATCACCAACAACCAGCTTAAAGAAAGATTCTCTGGTCTGCTTAAATAGAGATACCAGAAGCAAAGTTACTGTCAGCAACATGTAGAAAGAGACAGAAAGTAGTGAAAGAGAGAAAGAAAAAGTTTTCCATGACCGAGTGCATGTATGTGTGTCTACTCTGTAAATGTTTGCAGCACATCTGGGGGAGAAATGGTTCCCATCCTGGAAATTTACCAATCATTTGCAAAACAAAGAAAACACAAAAATATCCATTGCAGAGTGCATCCCCTTCACTCATACAAAGAACAGAATTCGGCCTGCAAACTGTAAGAAATACATCATTTCAGTAATGATGGATCTATTAGATATTAATTTTATTAGCAATTTTTTTTATTAGATGGAAACCTAAAACCTGACTCAAAATCCCCACCCAGGCTATGGAAAGTTTGGATCTGGATCCATATCCATATTCAAGCAATGCTGCTTGGGTCAGTCTCTGATTTTAACAGATCGCAAGCTGCAGTTAGACTTATCAGAAATCCATTGGAATTTCAATTTTACCTGGCATCCCAGCAGGCCCTGGAGGTCCTGGTGGCCCTTGATAGCCTCGAAATCCAAATTCTCCACGGCAGCAGCTACTGCAGTCTGGATGTTGAGGTCCACTTTGAGGGGGCTGAGTCCAAAAACATATGTTTTAAACAAACCGTTTATAAAGTGTATTTGCTATATATACATATGTATCCTGATAGCAAGATCTTCACTATAAGCTGCATGTTTGTACATGTGCATAAGCTTTCTGAATATCCCACCTTTGGGACTAAAATCTTTCACGCCTGGTTTCTCCCTAAAGAGATTGATTTTGAAATTTTTCCATTGTTTTTGAGTTACAAAATCATTTTATATTAAGTTTTCCCATCTCAAAAAATATTCTTAAATAAATAATATCAAGTAACTAAAAACATCAGAACTTTTAAACTTCAAACTGGAGCCCCAATAATGTATGAAGGCAAACTGCAGTGCCTGCATTAATTCTCGTTTGTCTTCAGTGACACTTGGTTGCTGGCATGCTAATCTGCATGCAAAAAGTTGCTGGATCAGGACCTCAATCTGAAGTCACAAAGTCTTTTTACTCTACTAAATCTGAAGAAACCTGAGGCCAGATTTTCAAAACTGTGTGTGTGAGAGCACACGTGCAAACTCTAATTCATGCATGAAAAGTGGATGTGCATGCTCAAATAAAGAGATGTGAGTCAGGCATGTGCAAGAGTACTAAGGCATGTTTGAAAATCTAAATGTCATATGGAAAAATAACATCTGGGATATTTAGTTATACTCCATTTGTGTGTTACGATGGAATTTTACATGACACGTTATTCATATGATGCATGCAACAATGTATCAACAAATATATAATTAGTATGGGTTATATGCAGCAACATTTACTGTAACAATAATGCTTGATAACATCTTTCATTATATAGGGCTTTTCATCAGAAAGGAATCCCAATTTATTTTATGCATACTCAAGTAGCTTCACATTCACATACTGGTAGATTTCATAACTACACAATGCTCTCAAAAATATTCATATTGATTCAGCAAAATTACAAGGATTGTGATGAGTTAGTAGAAGTCTAACTCCTCTTCTTTCTAGCTAGAAAATAAGCCCCCAGTTCTCCATCCACAACTTAAAGAATAGCAACTCTGGAAAAAAGAAGCCCAAATCCCTTTATACTACATGGAATTGGTCACCCGCTTACTTTAGGTTCTTAGACAGGTGATGTTGGTGTGAATTTCAAACATCTGCAGAAAAAACTGGCAATTCCCATTATCACTTGATGCTGATGTTCCAAATAATGCAAAACTCATTTGCAATCTCAAAACATAAATCTTCTGCTCATCTAACAGATTTTTTTTTTAATAGCTTCAAACAGACTAATCTTATACTGGAAAAAATAATGACTGTTCAATAAGGTAAAAAAGAAATTCCGTCTCTTTACACAAATGACACAAATTTGGCTCAGATGACTTTTGCCACTGGAATCCTTAGCTGTTCCTGTATGGCAGATTGGTTACTAATTTTATTCTTGTCAGTATTTAGGGTGGAGATCATGAAGGATAAAACAGGTACTTCAGAAAGAGATACTTTGGTAGGTGAACCTCTTTTCTCTGGTTCAATTCAGAACCAATCCTTAGCTTTGAGCCAGGGGGCAAGGTGATGTCTGATACATGACTCTGAAGACCTTCTGACCTCTTGAGGTCAATTTAAGGATTCCATGAAACTTTTTATAAAGCCAGATGTGAGTGAGGGGCTCATACCAGAGGGGAAGCTACTCTGGCTTCCTCTGGGCTTCCCTTGCCCCCTTCCCCTAAGATGGCCCCTCAGTGCCTCCTACACCCCCTGACCTTCCCCCCAAGATGAGCCAAGCCTGCTGGCAACCCCCCCACTTACCTCAGCTCTTTAGGACATGTGGGGGGGGGGGGCACTAAGGAGCATGCCTCAGTGCCTCCTGAATCCCCTGCCACCTACCCATTGTGAAGGGCCATGACAGTGCTGTCTGCTCTCCCACCCCACCACTTACTTACCTGCTGCTCCAAAATATCCCGGATGGCAACCCCCTGCCCTGGGGTTTGAAGGGAGGAGCTGCTGCTCCTGCAAACCAGCTGGATCTGGAGGGGAGGGGCTGCTTTCCCCCGCCCCCACTACAAGCCCTCTCAGGCGTTGGCTGGTTGTGGCATCTCCTACATTGGAAGTTTTTAAGAGCAGATTAGACAAACACCTGTCAGGGATGGTTTAATGGAGGTACTTGGTCCTGCCACGAGTGCCTAATCTGCGTCTACACTACATTTTCCTTAACTCAACGTAAGGAGCAGCTTAAGTCGACTTAAGGAAAATTAAAGTCGACTTTATAAAACCTACTTTATTAAGTTGACTTAGCCAGTGTAGATGCGGATTAGCCCTAAGTCGACTTAAAGGGCTTCAGGGCTCCCCCATTGCCCTCCCTGCCAGGGTGGCTGGCACAGGCAGAGCCTGGTGTGCCCGCCCCCCCTCCCCCCACAGGGCAGGACAGAGCCCTGCCCACCCTGCCAGTGTCCCTGTCCTGCTCAGCCCCCATTGTACCCAGGTATAATGGGGCAAATGTTGAGCCCCCTGGCACTTGGCAAGGGGTGTCCCCCCGCCACCGTGGACCAGTCCCAGGTCCACCTAGCCTCTAGAAGTGGACTTAGGCATCCAGTGTGGATGCCCTAAGTCGATTTGGCAAGGTCCCCTTTAAGTCAACTTAATTTTTGAGTGTAGACATACTAAATTGACTTAGCAATGTCGACTTATTTGGTCAAGTGTAGACATAGCCTCTGACTCCTGCTGCCCCCGCCCAACTCACTCAGGGGTGGAGGGGAGGGGCTATTGTTGCTTCCCGGAGGGCTGCATGGCTGCCTATGGTGGGTGGGGGGTTGGACAACCCTGCTATAGACAACTATAACTTCCTGAGTGATTTGGAATTATGTCTGTAAGTTTTCCTGTTTCCATTCCACAAACTGACTGTGCACTTATTTGCTAAGTCATATCATTTTAATCAATAGCACTAAAATACGCAATTACCTGAGAAGGATGAGGCAAACTAGAAAAGAGGATAAAGGGAGCAGGATTAGAGAGGGGTAAAAAAGCAGAGCGGGGTGGGGAGGAGGGACTGGTGTGTGAGGCTGAGGAAAAGGAAGTTTGGAAATGTGATGTACTGAAAACTGATAAAATAGTTAGTGTTCACTTTAAATTTGATGGGGGGTGGGAGCTGACCCTGACCCTACTTGCAGGGTTCTGTAGGGAAATATATGATCCTGGCCTAGCTGTAAAAGGGATACTAGGATTGCTAAATTATTCTGTCTCAGAAAATTCAACAGGCCATTACATTTAAAATGAGCCAAATCCTGCTATCATGACCTACGAGCTGTTGAGTTGACTGCAGTGTAGTACTGGGGTGAGTTCTGACCCTCAGACTTGTCCTGTTAGACTTAAAAATCTTTTGACATAGGAGTGAAAAATCTGTTCCTATTCACTGCCCCAAAAGAATGGATTTTCAGATTAGGTTTTTAATCTGAATACTTTTTAAGGTAAAGATCTGGGGATTTGAGACTTAAATGCAAATGATGGATAATGTAAAGCTACTTTCTCTAAGGAATCTGAAGATTCTTTTAGACCCATTTGTCAAAATCCTTATAACATTTATTCCAAACCTGTGGAATTGTTTCCCTGAATATGAATTGAATTCAGTAGCTTGTGAAAGCATCTGGCATACAGATTTCCTGGGACTGACAGGAGATTAGAAGGAAGGTATTTGCTCAATCTCTGAATATTATACATTTAACTTTTCCTAGAGGTGACCAAGAGCTAAGAAATCTATCAGTTTAGGAGGTAGCTCTTAACACTAGATAGTCGATAAAATTTTTCTGATTCAAACCTGGACCAACCATATCTGGAGACACAGACATTTTTCCATTTCCTGGTGACTTTCTTTAAGGTTTTATTTTACTCCATCCAAAACAAGAAGTTAAATAACCACCTTCCACAATAGTGCTAAATAAGATTGTATCTGCATCTGTCCCACACATATTGTCAGCCACAGTGCTTAAGGAAATCATGCTGCTCAGCTCAAATGTCATCAGCAGTTTGAAAAATTCAGCATGAGAAGGGATTTGCCAGGCCCTAGTCCCTATGACCCACCTTTGCCATCTCACAAGCTCCTTAAACAGCTGGGGGAAGAATTCTCCTGACACAGTCATTGCATAAAACAGCTGGAGACATAAAGAGCATTTCAGGAAAAAGACATCCCCGGGGTATATTATGCAGCTACAGAGATTCTCAGCTGTTGCAAGGGGACAAAGCAGCTTAAAAGAAAACAGCTGCTGACTGCTTTGCTTTTCATGGAGGGCCCCACGGATCCAATAAGTGGACCCCAAAGCAACTTTAAGCCACCATTGCGCCCCTCCACCTGAAAATCCACAAACACTAGTGATGGGAAAGGCCTATTAAATCAGCCATTCCTTGCTAGACTACTCCCATTGCCCATTTGCTAGTTTTTCATCTCATTTTAAGTGAGCCAAGAATTGGATTTACATCATTTCCCCTGGGAGATTATTTTTCCAGGCACAGGAATGGTGGATGTAACTGACCTAAATCAACTGTGTGCCAGTTGGCTGAGTCCCTCTCACTCAGTAAATAGTCCCATTTGTGTAAGATCATCTAAATACTTGGTGCCAAATTCTATTCTTGGATATACAGAATGTAGGAGAAAATAAAAGGTTAAAATTAAAAGACAAGTAGAAGCACCTAGGTGCTGGCCCAGGGCCTACCAAAGCACTGTACTGTAGTGTACCTTCCAAAGAATATGCTGCAGACCTGAACTGAAGGTACTGACAAGATACAGGTTGTGAAGTCTGACTTCACTAAAATTGGCAAGAAACAAGCTAAAATTGCAATAATAAGTACAAGAATCAGAACGTACCTTGAAGAAGGTGGTGTCGGGTTGGTCTAACACCAAGGAGATAAGAAAAGACGTTTTGCATGGTTTGGCCCGTGCAAAGGTAAGGTTCAGCCAAACCATGACACCTTGATGGATGGAGCTGCCCAGTAATGGGTGGACCAATCAATGTGTGAATCAAGTAGAATATGGACCAATCAATGAAAGGTCAGATGAGGGTATAAAAGTAGGAGCCCTGGAGCTCAGACCCCGTGCAGCCTAAAGGGATGATGGGGAGTCCTACCATCAATTGAGCTGTTCCGTTGCATTGAGAGTACGTATGCTGTCAGCAGATCTGTTGATATAGATTGCTTGCCATTGTGCTACGTTGCAATAAAGCCTAGCCTGGCACCTTCGTTTCTACAAAGATCCATGGTTGTGTTGGTTTCTTTGATCGTGAGTGCTGACTCAGTTTACCTCTTGCAAACAGGGTACACCTGGGCTCCAAATCACTGAGCCAACCAAGTTCTCACTAAAGATTTGAGCCAAAGGTAACCCAGAGTGCCCATCAAAGGAGCACCTCGGCTTAGGATCATCAGGCTAACTCGGTCCCTGCTTCAGATCCAAGCCAGGCTCTAAATCACTGGACTAACGGAGTCCCCACTTATAGATCTGAGCCGGGGTAATCCTGAGGGAGCACGCCTTCAGAGATTCACGCTCGCAGCCAAGCTGATATCGGCGCAGGAGACAGAACAATACTGATAAAAACATCTCTCACCTGACGGGCCTGAACCACACAGCCCATAATGCGCCGTGACCACACAGGTAGCCCCCATTGACTTCCATGGCACTAGATGTCAGAGGGCTGAATTAGTGTTAACTATAACATTATACTAACTATAACTATAACAAATCTGCAATAAAAGTGTATGGAAAGTGTCTATCATGAAAGTATAAAGTATATATCATGAAGAATAAAAGGCATTTCTTAAAGAACAGGCCATTAGCTCTTGAGCTAAAGGAGAATCTTCTTTAATTTTTAGCAGCATGGGGTCTAGGATATACAGTTGCACAATATTCCATTCAGTAGCGAGCAGTGGAGCGCACAAATGCTAGCACACACATTACAATATACTCCCACTCGTATAGTGTTTATGTGCAGAAGTTCAAATTATAGAGATTTTCCTGATTTTGCCAGGAGAACAGTTCTGTAACAAAGGAAGTTTCTATGCTGCAGAGTATAACTGTTTAACTGTAGGAAATATTGTTTCTGAATTTGAATTTAGTGTCATATTTTACCATATCTCAGTTTGCTTCAGTTTCTTAAGCCTGTCTCAATTACCCAAAATCAAAACTCATCTCTTCTTGCCTGAAACAATTATTATCCATCCTGTATCTGTCACCTGGAGCATACCAAGGCGGCGCAAGAGGGGTGGCAGGCGCCTGGACACTAGGTGGCAGGAATGAGGGGGCATCGGCCCAGCTCCCTCCCTGTCTCTGGAGTGGGGGGGGGGGGAAATGAGGCCACCCCAGCCATGCTGGAGCTGCAGGTAAGTGGGTCAGGCCAGCCCTTTACAATGGATGCAAGGTGAAGGATGCAAGAGGCACAAGGGCGCCCCTCAGCATCTCCCTCCCCATGCATCATGAAGGGCCAGCCCAGCCCCCCCCCCCCCAGGCTGGGGGTGAGGCTGCCTCATCAGAGCCAGCTCCGGGCTACAGTGGGTGAGGTAGGCAACACACACTGGGAAACTGCTGGGGGTGGGGAATAGTGGACCTAAGTCTGCATTTGCATCCCCCCAAGCCTCCAACCCTGCGGATACAGAACCCCCCTCTCCAGGGCAGTTGGGGGCACCACTGCCCTGCGTGGGGGTGTGAGATGGGGGTGGTGAATGTAAGCTTGGCCCCTGGGCGCTGGAGACCCTTGGTATGCCACCGTTTGCCTCCTTCTGCTTTGGAGAATTCAGGATCCAGGGCTGAGACTGAAAAAGAACTTATATAATACTGTCACCTGAAATGTAAAGACTCCGTCATTTGCACTGAGCAGGGAAAATAAAACTCATTTTTTACTGACTGTAAAACATAGTAGACAACAAAAGCTTCAGCCCAGAATAGATGTAAAACTTTCCATATCGTTTACTTCTCGATAAAAACTTCAATTTATCCCCTTCAACATATTCCCTTTTTTAAAAAAAAATCTGGATTGCAGTATTTTACGTATGACTAGGTGATGTAATTTTCCCTTTGCTAGGAACTAATGACAAGAAAGAATATATAAAATGCTATGTAAAATGCATAATGAGAGATACCTAATAAAAAGCAGATTCTGTAGTCAATTTAAGAAGCATTCATTCCAGTTTACCCCCACCTCCACCCCCACCCCACTAAAATAAAAAGGGCAGCAACAGACACATAGTGATGGTAACATGTTATATCATACCAATTTCAGTCTCAAACTCATTGCAGCCAGGATTTTAAAAAATAACACAAAAGCAAAACCCTACTTAGAGGTTAACCATCACAAATACTCCCTCGTGCATTAAATTATTTTTTTCAAGCTCAAAAGGATATCTTTTCTACACATAAATTTCAAGTAAACTGAGATTTTTTTCTGCCAGTTGAACAGTATACGTCAGAACATCATCTGTTTACCAATTGCATAATTTTTCTTCACATGCAAACAATGTAACAAATAGATTATAAACCGTTAGTCTGCTAGAAAAAATATTCTGCAATAACTGAGAACCTGTAATTCACCATATCTAATTGCATTGGATCTAAGTTTCACCAAAACAGTGGGGTGCTGGCTATATTCTCACTGCCTGCCCACCACTGTTGGCTCTACCAGTTCATTAAAAGATTCTGTGAAGCAACCCAGTAGCATACAGACCAATAAGCAGCATTAATAAACCTCTCTTCTCAAACATATCACTAATAATCTCAGAAAAAAAATCAGGTTCCAAAGTTATCCAGAAGATTAATTCAGAGTACCTGGACTCTGTCTGAGGTAGTCAGTGCTACATCATCTACCTCTGGTCTCTGGGCTTTTTGGTCTGTAGAAGTGCTATTATCATCAATAGTCGACTCTATAAGTTGACTCCGCTGTCTCAATATTTCCCTGCTGCTGGAACCTCTATGGCCAGTCTGGTGGTGACTTTGCAATACTTTCGCCACCGCTTTATTAGATCTTCTGCTCACCTCCATATATTCATCTTGACACAGGCAAAATGGAATTAAAAACAAAGCCAGCAGATGCCAGGTGATGAAATCCTTCACTGCCATGTTACTCAAAATAACAGCTTTTCAAGAGTCCAGAATATGTCTTTTAAAAGGAGAAGCTTCTTTGCTGCATCAGTAGCTATGTGGTGCTTTCAGCTATTTCCACTCTTAAGCTTGCCACTGAGACTGGTATCAAGTTTTATACTTATGTGTGCAATAAATAGAACCATGAGAAAGCCAAAATGACAGGATCCTTCATCCAAAATCAGTCATGCCTCCTTTAACAAACCAAGCATTATTCACCACTGCACCACCACAAGGAAAATTGATTTGTATGCGGGAAATGCCCACCACATTTAATGGACCCCCTATGGTTTTTACTTGGGGGCATTTTTAAATGTGACACTTTTGAGAGCGGGGGATGGCATGTTTTCATTTAAGTGTGAAGAAAAGTGATGGAAATGGGGAACATGTTTGAATGGTTTATGTTCTTTGATTAGACATGGACAGGCAATGAATTCACACTCTGAAATATCTTTCAGACACAGTCATCTTCTTTATTTGCCAGGAAACTCACACACATACGACTGCGTCAGCTCAGGCAGAGAAATCATTCAAGAGCAATTAGGAAACAAAAGCACAAGAGACCCTTTTGCACAGGATTCTGACTTGATAGCTATTTCTGACTATGATTTCCATTCACTAATAAAAGAAAAAAGATCTATGTCAGTTCACCAACAGTGGAAGGAGACTGGGTAAACAAGTCTTCAACAGTATGTTGAATTCAGGGTTCACACCAAGCTCCAATTTTTCAGCCTCCGACTCAAGACAATATTTTTATTTCCCCTCGAGTTTCCAAGGTTTTGCTAAATGCAATTGCCAAACCAAATTTTACATTTTCAATGCCGAGTAAATATATTAAAAAAAGAGAACCAAATTAATCTATACGCACACAGTAACCTAATTTTAGTTTTTGAAAGCATCCACTGTTCACCTCTAGAATTCTACAGTTGCAGGAGACTGTCCTGCAAATGTTTTCATGTGAAAACATTTATACACACAAGTAATGAGCCTGAGTTCAAGTATAGTTATTAACATGCACAGATGTTTTCAGTATTGGACCACACAGCATATGCTACACAGTAAATCTGACTAGATGATCACAGTGGTCCCTTCGGGCCTTAAAAATCTAGGGCTATGTCTACACTTGTAAATTTAGGTCAACTTTAGCTAAGTGGACTTAGCATGTTTACACCTAAATTTAAAGTCGACTTAGGGGGGAACTTACAAAGTCGACATAGAGCATCCACACTGGACGCCTAGGTTGACTTCTAGGGGCTAGGGGGACCTAGGGCAGGTCCACGGTGGCAGGGGGGGCACCCCTTGCCCAGTGCCAGGGGGCTCAGCCTTTGCCCCATTGCACATGGGTACAATGGGGGCTGAGGGGGACAGGGACCCTGGCAGGGCATAGGAGCAGGGTGGACAGGGCTTTGTCCTGCCCTGTGGGGGGCATGCCAAGCTGTGGCTGTGCTAGCCACCTTGGCAAGGAGGGCAGTGGGGAAGCCTTGAAGCCCCCTAAGTGGACTTAAAGTCGACTTAGGGCTACTTTCTAAAGTCAACTTAGCCAGAAAAGTCAACTTAAAACTAGGTTTAGTAAAGTCGACTTAAATTTTCCTTAAGTCTACTTAAGGAAAATGTAGTGTAGATGCAGATTAAATTAAGTAGATTTAAGCAGATTTAATTTGTAAGTGTAGGCACACCCCTTAAATTGACCTAACTTGCCAGTGTGGACATAGCCATAAACTGCAATGGAGTGGAGGGAGGAGGCAAAACTCAAGGAATACAGACTTTTGTGGAACTATTTCACAGCAGCACCAAAGAGGGGAGTAAAGGGCTCACTGCAGCATTCAACTCCTGGAGTCCTTCCAGCACATATGCTGCAAGCAGCAGAGGGAGGAAGTGCACAGCAGGAAATACAGTAGCCCACAGATGGCAACAGTTTTTCCCAGCTCCCTCCTTACTTCTCATTAAAATGTTTCCTTGTGACATCTCTGCATTTCTCTGGGCTGTTGTTCCAACCCGTCTGCAGACTCAGGAAGATGCAATAGCACTGATTTGCACTCAGCCTATGCAATTTTAAACTGTCTTCAAACTATAAGGACTAGGAACTTCATTTTACTGAAGTGAAATCTTAGATTCTGGAGCACTCTTCTTCCGCAAAGTGTGGGTTCATTGGTCTCTGAATCACTGAATACTGGTGTCCTGATCATATCGTGGGCCTGGGATATGTAAGCCTTTGCTAGCCAACAAACTGCCTTGTGTACTAGCCTATATTTTATAACTATTTAAAATATTGGCTTGAGAAGATGCAAATTCAAATGTTCTGGTTATTTTTGCAGAGGGATAGAGAGAAGAGATTTTACTGGAGGGGAAAGACAACTCCTAATCACTCTTCCTTAAATACAGCTCTAGATTTTGAAAATCATTGCCACCTAAATAGTTTCTTTGTCATCAAGACAAAATTTTATTGCTAGCAAAGGAGCTTAAAACCCTTGGACTCTGTCAACATGGAAATGACTCATAGAAAAACATTAATCCATTTTGGCACTCAATAATTTGATTCAGCAAGTGCTGGGGCAGCACTGATGTTTTCAGCTGTCCTTGGTGTTTTCCTGGCTTGCAGGATTCTGTGCCAAGAGCTTCCTGTGGTATTAAAGAGAAAAAATGTTTCCAACATGAGTAATAACCCTTCACAGCACCCATGTCCCAAAAAGAGAACAATTAAACCCAAGAATCTTTAGTCTTTGCAGCCTCCATCTATCACTTCATGTAAAAAGTGAAACAAGTATGCTCCTTAGCAACACTTCGGCTATGTCTACACTTGAAAAGTTAGGTCGACTTTAAGAAGTTGACTTCATAAGGTCGACTTTAAGCTGACTTAAAGTGGACCTTATTAAGTCGACTTAACTAAAGCCGACTTAACTTTTCAAGTGTAGACGTGGCCCCTTTTCAACCTTATTAAGTCAACTTAATGTTTTAAGTTGATTTAATAAACTCCACCAAAGCACTAATCCCCATCTCCACTATCTTAAGTCGACTTAATAAAGTTGACTTAAGCGCTAGTTCGAATTAAAACTAGGTGTTATTAATTTGAACTAACTTTTTCCCTAATTCGACTTAAGGAGCAACTTAAGTCGACTTAAGGAAAGCCCAGTGTAGACATGGAATATTTTAAGTTGACTTAAGCCTCCTTAGGTTGACTTAATTTGTAAGTGTAGACACACCCTTTGAAGGAAGGAACATTCCCTTCCCTGTCTTCTAATAAAGTCCATCTACTTCCTAACCGCCATTATTTCAGTGGTTTGATAGCAGAGACATAGTTTTGTACCATAGAAATAATCCTAGTTTAGTTATATGCATTATGATTTGCAAACTTTAAGGAAAAAATGGGGACATTTAGTCTTGAGAAAAGATGACCGGAGGGAAGACCTGATAACAGTCTTCAAAATACTTCATTAAGGGCTCTTATAAAGAGGGTAGTGATCAATCATTCTTCATGTCCACCAAAGATGCTAAGAAGTATTTGACTTAATTTGCAGCACTTAGGTGAGCTATTAGGAAACACTTTCTAACTATCAAATAAGGAGTCCTGTGGCACTTTTAAAGACTAACAAATTTATTTATCACACGAGCTTTCATGGGAAAAAATCCCATTTCATCAGATGCTTTGAAGAAGTGGGATTTTCTCTCACGTAAGCTCATGCAATAAACAAATCTGTTAGTCTTTAAAAGTACCACAGGACTCCTTGTTTGTTTTGCTGAACTAGACTAACACGGCCGGGGCCATCCCTTGGGAGGAGTGGGACCCAGGGCCAATAGGCCTAGACAGGGCCCCGACCGTCCATGCTTGTGGGGAGCGTGGTGGGCCAGCCCGCTCCGCTCCCCAGGGACCCCGGTCACCCCCTGGGGAGCCGGTCCCGGCCCTGGAAGCCGAGGCCACCGCCGCCCCAGCCCCAGCCCCAGCCAGGATCCCAACCTGCCGCAGCCGGCACCCCAACCGGGGACCCAAGGCTGCCGCTGGGAGCCGGCCCCGGCTGAGGCCACACCACTGGTGAGGACCAGGCCCAGCCATAGCCAGGGACCCTTCCCGACCGCATGCAGCCATGCTGAGAGGTGTGGGGCAGGCTGCAGCAGGCCGGCCCAGAAGCCTAGCCCCACGCACCTGTCCCGCCCCTGGCCCTGCCTGCTTCACCCTGGGGGCGGGGAGGAGGGCTGGCCCAGGGGCCAGGGGAAGCGCTCCTGGCCCATCTTGTTGCAAAAGGCACCAGGGAGCAGGGGGAAGCGCAGCCATGGGGTGGCCACGGCACGGGTCCCGCACTGCCCCGCTGGAAGGGGGACAGCGTGGGGCCCATGTAATCGTGGGGCCCGGGGCGATTGCCCCGTGGGCTGCCCCCCCCACCCAAGGACAGCCCTGAACACAGCTACTAACCCTTTGGAATTTTCTAACTACCATGATAGCTAAATGCTGGGAGAGGTACCGAGGGAGGTAGTGGAAACTGTGTCATGGGAGGTATTAAGAACAGATCAGATAAATACCTGTCAAGGATGGCGTAGGTATACTTAGGCCTTGTCGACACTTGAAAAATAAGTCGACCTAACATAGGCCAACCGAAGATAGGGCATTTCAGCTCTACAGACAACTGCTTACCCCAGGAAGATAGAAATAGCCTGGGGCAGTATTAAGAGTGACATCTGGTGCTGCATGCTTGAGATACATTTGACAGGGTCATGCTGGCTTTCATTCACTCTTCTTGCTTGCCTGTTCGGAGCTAAAAATGTTTAAAATATACCCTGTAACAACAACTGATAGCAAACCCTCTGCCTGGAGGAAGAGTAACATCTCTTGCCATGATGGCACCCTTTACTGAATAACAGTCCTGTGAACTAGAGCAGATTATAAAAGACAAGGATTAGCTTCTTGCTTGGGAAAAATGTGCACGTTCCTTTCCCATTTTCTGGGCATGCATTTTGGGAGAAGCAAGGAAAATGGAGAAAGGAAATAATATTACTATGGATTAGTTTTTTACTGGTGCTTGTCAGAGATTTTTGGCCTCACATTCCCAGTGAATTATATCTTGTATTCATCTAGGGAACAGCATGAGCAGTAGCTGACAAAACGTCTCCTAAAGTGGTCTGCCAAATACACTTCATTTCTCCTCTAAAGACCACCTGTCGGATTAATACTCTCTCCAATGCCATTCTCAGTTTATCCTCCATGCCCTTTCTAGTGAGGCTCCTAATAATGACACCTGTTGTAATGGTGAGCCAGACTGAACCAGACTGAAAACACAGACCACTAGCTACCAAACAGCCATTAGTTTGTAACCGTTCTTTCTCAGTACTGACCGGTGCTGATTTGGACTAGCAAAGCAAGGCAAAAGACTCAAGATTCAAGGCTCTGTGTACTCTGCAGCAACCTAGGCCTAAATTCTGTGGCAGGATTTTAAGATTCTGAAGCAGTGTGGTGGCAAATTTCTAAGTTCAGCTGCTGTCTCAAATGATAATTTTAATTGAAGGCTTCCATTGTATTAAAGATGAAAGAAAAATACAATTGAGTAGCCCCTGTGCTATTTATTTTTAAATTAAATACAGTTTATGTGATAGTCTCCACACTGAAGTTTTCCATATGTCACAGAATGTCTTCTTAATGAATTAGTAGTCTAATGCTTAACGAAGAATGGGGCAGGTGACACTTTTCAGAAGTATCGTTTCAGTCTCTCTGCAGACTCAGGCAGACATCAGTGTGCGTTGTGATGTTATATTTATAGCCATGCAGGCTATAAACATATTTTTCATGAAAACAGAGATTCTGGAGCTCAATTTAGTGGCAAGGCATGAATTCTGAAAGTAAATCTGTGACTGATGAAATGTAGAGTATACACTGGCCTGCCTGGAGTCTGTATTGCCAATCCCTTGAGTCACTCATGCCCTCTTAGATATTTTAAAAAATAACTTTATAAAATGTTGCTTTATTTTAAAGCCAGGAGAATGAGACTGTAAAAAGAACTAAATGAGAATGGCAGAGAATGTGTTAAGCAAGCCAAAAATAACCAGCTGATGATGAGTTGCATAGGCTGAAAATTTCATGTTGTACATACAAGTTCGGTTGTTGTTGAACATTTACAAGGTTGTAGTGGCTAGTGATCAACCAGGTTGGGGCCCTGCTGTGCTAGGTGCTGTACAAGCACATAGTAAACGACATTCTCTGCCCCAAAGAGCTTACAGTTTACGACAAGATATTCAAGTGAAAATGGGCAGATTTTGGAGCGTGCTTTAAGGAAGGCAGCTCCAAGAATGCAGCCCAACCCACCCACCCATCCACCCCCCTGGTCTGGCCCAATCCGGCTCCTGCCAGGGCTGGATCCTGCCGGCAGCGGCCCTGGGTCCCGGTCGGGGCCTGCACCTGCCACCAGCGGCAGTTCAGGATCCCCAACCAAAGCCAGATTCCGCCACCTGTGCTGGCCGCTCTCTTTTTCCCCACTGAGGCTGGCGTGGGTCTTGGCTGGGGCCCACTCCTGCCTCAACAGGGAGGCAGAGAGTGACCAATCAGGAGGAGGCAATGCATCTTAAAAACTCCGCCCCTGGAGGTGAATGAAACAAACGGGTGAGGATGGCAGCTGCAGGATAGGAGGCCAACAAAGCTATCAGGATTTGCACAATTGTCAGCTAGTCAAGAACAGTAATCAAACGTCTGAATTTCTTGAATTATATGCAAAGCTCTTTGTAACCTTAGTCTGTGCAAGGTGGTATCAAGAAATAAATCAAATGGGGTGCGTCTACACTTACAAATTGAGTCGACTTAAGCTTGCTTGGGTCGACTTAATTTAATCTGCATCTACACTACATTTTCCTTAAGTCGACTTAAGCAGCAGCTTAAGTCGATTTAAGGAAAATTAAAGTCGACTTTATAAAACTTACTTTAAAGTCGACTTACTGGCTAAGTTGACTTTATTAAGTCGACTTAGCCAGTGTAGATGCGGATTAGCCCTAAGTCGACTTAGAGTCGATTTAAAGGGCTTCAGGGCTCCCTCACTGCCCTCCCTGCCAGGGTGGCTGGCACAGGCAGAGCCTGGCGTGCCCCCCCACAGGGCAGGACAGAGCCCTGCCCACCCTGCTCCTATGCCCTACCAGTGTCCCTGTCCTGCTCAGCCCCCATTGTACCCAGGTACAAGGGGGCAAATGCTGATCCCCCAGACACTTGGCAAGGGGTGCCCCCCCTGCCACCGTGGACCAGTCCCAGGTCCACCTAGTTCCTAGAAGTTGACTTAGGCATCCAGTGTGGACGCTCTAAGTCAATTTGGCAGGATCCCCTTTAAGTTGACTTAATTTTTGAGTGTAGACATGCTAAGTTGACTTAAATTAACAAGTGTAGACATAGTCATGGAGACAAAGCTCTCCAGCTGGTAGATGAACTGGTAGAAACAGTATACAAGAGTTCTCTCACTTAGAAGCTATCCTTTAGACTCAGGCCCTTACACACATCTGCAACAGGTTAGTAAAACACCCCAACTGTCTATCATTACTGAAGTTTCATGGAGATGGAACTCAGTAATCCTGTCTGCTGCTTCTGCTAGTATATTGTCATCAGAAAATAATGATCTCTTGTATAACAAGCTCAGGATCACACGCCAGGCTTCTATTCCCAATGAATGCTCTAAATCACTGAATAAAAACATGAGAAAACTCTTAACAATTGTATTAGGCAATCAGTGTCTATTGCCAGCAATTATTTCTTGCCAGAATGTTCAGATTTCCTGTCAATATAAAATTAACTTGTCATTCACATCTACAACTCTGCTGCATGATTTTCCTCATTAAAACCTGTTAACGAAAGATAGAGAGCATATGAAAATGCAATAGTAACAGCAGTAGTCTTTTCTTGCTTCAAGTTTTGCCAGACAAAAAAATTGATTGATACAAGAATTCTTCCTAAGCCAATTACTGCTGAAATATGTTAATTCATTTGCTTTTCTGTTTTATAAAGAACCAAAATTCAAGAGGGCATGGCTTCAGATGTAATTTTCTGTAGACCTCTATGATCCAGGCGTATTCTGCCATTTAAATTTAACAGATTAAATGCTCTGTATGTGCTAACGATAGGCAGAAGTTATTCATTACAGCCAAGATCCACCTGACCAACATTTGGACCTGAGGTAAATGAACAAAATTACACCGTTCCTTTAAGACATCTGAAAAAATGCATCATAAATCTTAGAACACAGAGATTACTCAGGCAGATAGATTTAATGGGCTGATTTTAATACTGCACACTCACAAGAGATTAGAAATGTAATAGTTCAACCAAGTGACCATGTAAAATAGCACCATTTTGTTCAAGAGACCCACTCTTTTTGCATATTCAGGTTACTTCTGCTTACTTTACCAATCCCAGTAATGATTTTTTTAAAGGGTTAGTTAGCCCTGTTAGTCTCGTTCAGCAAACAAATAAGGAGTCCTGTGGCACTTTTAAAGACTTATTTTTTTAGAAGTTTCACTAGTTCGGTGAAACCAGTATAGCTCTGAAGAACACGCTGGATTCTACTAAGGCCTCCAAATCATCGGTAGGATTATTGCCAAACTGCTAATGACTGAATCATAGCACTACTGAGGCATAAACTGGAAAGCCTGCCCTGACTTTCATATTCCAAGCTGTGTTGGTGGGGCTGGCATTTGGGAAATTACATTTTTATAATTAATCACCTTTACTACATTAGGCTTGGATCCACAAAGGTACATCAGTGCCTGACCCCAGGTTTAGGTTCCCACACCCCATTTTTGGTGCCGCTGCCATCCACCAAACACTCCCTCGTCTAACCCTGTAAGCACCTAAAGTCACTCGGCGCCTACGTTTTTCTGGTAAAAATTCCCTAAGTGCCTCTGTTCCTGCTTCTGAGCACTCATGCTCCTGCCCCATGCTAAGTCACTCCTGCCTAAGCCTCAGGGCGATCCAGGAAGAGGGGGAAAGTGGGTGCTCAACCATCTAACTCACGTGCAGAGCCTGGGGAGGGTTTTCATCCACACTCTGGGAGACCCACCAGTTCAAGCCGATAACCAAATGGGATTTGAACAGGGTTCTGCCACCTCTCAGGTGAGTGCCCTCACCCCTGGGCTATAGAGCACAGATTCTCAAAGTTATCTGATCAGGTCCCCATCTCTGCGTCTGTAGTCATTTCATTCATCACCATCACATTTCACAGCAGACTTTTCTGCCTTGCTGCTGCCACCCCAGAGCTGACAACAGGAGCCTGCTCATGAGGGAAAGGGAGCGGGCGTGGGGAGTCCAGGCCCGAACTGCCTCCCAGGGAGGGGTTGAGGTGGAGGATAAGAAACCGAGCCCATGTTAGGGCTCCAGCTGTCTCCTTTCTCCCCACCTCCTGGGTGTGCACGGCCCCTCTGCATGAGCCCAGCCACCCGGAGCTGACAGCCAGAGCTCTCCCAAAGACAAACAAACACAAAGCACACAGCTCACGCCCCCCTTGACTCTTTCCCAGGTGCGCCCCATAGTTGGAGAACCCCTGCTATAGAGGAAGTCACACTTTTTGATCCAATTAATATTTAATTAAAGTGGAACAACCTCTGTAGAAACAACTGAGGGGCCCCTCATCAGAATATCCCATCGTCCAGTGGTTCCAGCACACAGCAGTAGGCAAGGCAGGCCTGACTCCTGACTACTGTACAATCCAATAGACATGGGGGGAAGCGGAGTTAACAAGGCAAAGGCAGCAAATGTTATGAGTGTTTTATAATTGGGGGGGCGGTATTGGGAGGGGTAAAAGAAGTGGTAAGAAAAGCAAAAGGAATAGGGATATTGAAAGAAGAAGGATGTTCCTGAATGTCACCATAGAGGTATCATTACCATGCACTGCAATTGCACAGATTTTCCACTGTTGAATCCCTCATTCTGTTTCTTCGCCTGTCCATTCAAACACTTTAAACAGTTTACCTTTCTCAGGCACAAAGGGCAATCATACATTTTTCTCCTGAAAAACTCTATCACCATAAGCAGAAGAGTGTCAGAAGGTAATCAAACAAGACAAAGCCGAACAGCCGAGAGGGGAAACCATCAATCACACTTTCGATAGGTATGACTGGAAACTAAAGAAGGTCTCTGCAATAGGTCTTGTGGGAGAGAAACAGCCCCAAGCAGATTTATTTAGAAATATAAAGCAACGGGCACATTAACAACCAGGGGGGCAGGGAACAGGACAGGATATGTAAATCTGGTTAGGTAATCAGCCGGCAATGCATTGCTCATGTTTTAAATCCAACTGACTCTGAATGTTTAGTTGTACCTTGACATACTGTTAGTTTACTTCAGAAAAAAATGTCATACACCCTTCCCACCCCATCCCATCTCCTCCTTTACAGAAAGGGATGAAAGGTCAACAGAGATGGATGTATGACTTTCTTAGAAGTGGGACTGAACCAAAACCCTCAGTCAAAACAATAGGGTCCTATGAATGAAGAAACAATGAAAAATCTTCTTGTATGGTTCTGCAATAGTAACATCTACCTGGGATATACTTTGAGGGAAGGACCAGATCTGCCTGGATAGAATCCAGGCCTCCGAATTATGCTCTATCCCAACCATGAAGAAACAGATTAAAAGGTTTTTGGAATTTGCAGATTACTACCAAAACTGATTTGTCCCAAGGCTATTGGTAACAGCAGCCAGCCTCACATATCTAATTAAGGAAAGTAGCCCCAAGAAGGTTCACTGGTCAGAGGCCTGCAAAAAGTCCTTTCTGAAGTTGAAAGACCATGGGTGCAACAAGCCTGTCCTATTCAGTCCCAGCTTCTCAAAAGAATTCATTTTGCAGACCTACACCTCTGATGTGTTGTCCCAGGAAATATATGGAGAGGACACCCTATTTTCTATGTGAGCCACAAACTGTTCCCTCAGGAGCAGTAAGAGTCAGTGATAGAAAAGGAAGGACTGGCAGTAACATGGGTCATGGGCTCTCTCCAGTATTACTGCCTGAGAAATCCAGTCGAGTTCATCATCAGTCACACGCCTGGCAGTAGTTAAAAGCCACGAAGCCCTGACTTATGCACACGTAACTGTCTCTTCAGCCCTCCAATTTATTACAGAGAACTGTAATAAATTGATGAGATAGGACTTCCCTTTACAAAAGCTGCGTTGACTCTTTGTCAACAAATCATGTTCATCTATGTGTTCAATTATTCTGCTCTTTACTATTGTTTCTACCAGTTTGCCTGGTCCTGAAGTTAGGTTTATTGGCCTGCAGTTGGTGGGAATCACCCCTGGAAACCCTTTTAAAAAAAACAAACAAACAGAAAAACCCCAAGCATTTCATTAACTATCCACCAGTCAGCTGGTAAAGAGGCTGATTTCAGTGAAAAGTCACATACCACAAGTTCTGCGATTTCATATTTAAGTCCCTTCAGAACTCTCGCCACCCCTGCACAGGACAGGAGGGGTTCCCGTACTACCCCCAGCTGCCCCAGAGAGAGGTGCCTGTACCTGTAGGGGGGTGTGAGGCTGGGGAGGTGTGTGCAAATGCCCCCTTCCTGCACTTACTGGGCATTCAGTGCCCACCAGTCCCTCTGTAGCAGACCTGCAGTCTGGCCAGGCTGGGACAAAGCAACCTCACCTCTCCACCCCCGCAACCTGGGGAGGGAAGATGGGCTGTGTTAGCCCTACACCACACATGGGGGGACACCCCTCAACACCTCCTGCCTCCTCCACCCCCCATGAATGGCTGGCCCAGCCTGGCACTCCCTGCTACCCCAGCACTTATCCTCTGCTGCTCCTGCCCAGCCCCAGCTAGGACAAGGCAGCCTCCCCAAGGAGGGGAGGGGTTGGGAGCGGGGCCAGGTCAGCCCTTCACTATACGTGGGTGTGCTGCTCCACTACCTCTCCAGCCCAGTGCTGGTTCTGCCCTTCAAAACACGGGGGAGAGACAGGAGGTTCTGTGCTTTTGAGAGCCTCCTGAGTCCCTCCTACTACATCTTGTGAAGGACCAGCCCAGCGCCAAGGGGTCTGGCCCCCTCCGCCCATCCCCCTCAGTATGGGACATGAGGTATGCATCAAATTTGGAAATGGCATCTTCTTTACAAACATCAGTGCAAAACCCAATTTCCCCTCTTTAGGGAACTCTTACAATGGGGCTGCGACATTCACTGTGGGATTTTTTAATAAAGCACAGCTCTATCCTGGCATTGAGTTCCTATTTTGCTACTTTTCCAGGGAAGCAGGAGTGGATTTTCCTGAAATCATTGCCCTGGCTCTGTCTGAACATGGTGCTGCACTGGGTCTAGTCTGGTAAGGTCAAGAAGGAAGCTACCAGTAGCTGGATTTACATCCTTTGCCAGAGCAGTGGTTCTCCCTAACCTGTACAAGCTCTAGTTCCTGAGCTCCAGTTCTGGTGGGTAAGGGGCTATAAACAACCCTGCCTGGGCCTTCCGTGGCTTGAGGTATTTCATGCAATATATCTGTGTTGTCTAGTGTTCGTCCAGTTGCCTCAGCTCATACTTCACCTACCAGATTACTTTGTAGGGCCCCTGCCACTTGACTAGCAGTTTGAACTCGGCACTTGAGCATAGTAACAGGACTCGGTCTCCAGGTTTAAATGTTTGCAGTCGTGAGCTCTTGCTGTATGCACAGTCCTGGGTCTGATGCATAATGAAGTATTTGCTTGCAAACATGCTCAGAGTCTTGAGTTTATCCTGGAGCTTAAGGACGTAGTGCACTAAATTCTCAGCCTTCGGATCCTTCTCCTTCCACAATTCTCACAGAATGTCTAGGATTCCCAGTGGCGGCCTCTGATACAGAAGTTTAGTACCCACATGATGATTGGGAAACCTCCCTCACAACAAACAAGAGAGGGGAGAGCAGCTGGTCCCAGTGGTGAAGGGGGGTCCATTACAATGAATTTCTTTAGCATAATTTTTCAGAGTGTGATGGGGTATACCTGTCCTGCACTGGGCCAGAAGGGGTTAACCCCAGATTATGAACTGAGGAGGCCACATCCCTTCTCCCCGCTGGGCGTGCTCCACTAGACCACAGTACAAAAGTGAGTAGCTCATCATCTCAATCTGGCCTGATCATGGAGGAGAGAGAATGTGTGTTGCAGGCTCCCACCCGGGCGCTATTGGAGCTCCAGACCAGAGAGGCCAGGCCCACCAAGACTCCAACGAATACCAAGCTGTCTGAAGAAGCCCAGAAGAGGAAGAAGTTGTCCAGAACTTTGCCTGCCAGCTACCCCAGAGAACCAGAAGACCTGCAAACTATGGAGCGGGAAGAAAGGGTAGAAAATAGCCCAGAGGAACCAGACGTTGGTCCAGCCATGGTAGAAGGAACAGACAGTGTGTTTTGGAAGGGTCCCCACTGACCCAGTGGTGGATATCCTTGCCATTGATAGAGCCCTGAACTGGAACCTGGTGAAAAAGAGAGGGGCAGGTTCCCTGAACCTAGCCACCAATGGGTGTATCCCTCTACTCTTTGGCCACTAGGCCATACTGCCTGGCACAGAGGGGCAGCCTTATTGACTGGCCATTGGGCCATACCTGTCCTGAAATACAGGGCTTCCTCATAGGTGTAGACCATTAGGCTTCACTGCCCTGAATTTAAGAACAACCCCTCTGACTGTTAGATCATACTGCCCTCAGGAGAAAAGCAGTTATTTGGACTTGGCTGTAGGGCCATAACACCCCAAAGTGGTGACTCATTGTACCTACTCTGTGACAGAGAGAGTAATAAAAATTCTTCACCATCCTGTCTATTTGGGAGTAATACATGTCTGAGGTCTTTAAATTTTAAGATGCACTGAGCCATGAACCTCCTAAACCATCACATAAAATTGGTTCCTTGATCTGTTAAGATTTCCAGGGGCAAAATCTTTTTGCCAGCTCAGTCTTGACTCCTGGTGGTCTTTGCATTAGTTGTGTATACAAGGATTGCCTCCAGGAGCCAGATAGCATAATCCAGGATTACTTGTATATAGAAACATCCTGTTGCACTTTCTCAAGGGGCCCTAAAAAAAATCCACCAATATCCTCTTAAAGGGGGCATCTACTAATGGAAGAAAGGCTATAGGAGCCTTTGCCACTGTTTTGGAAGCAACAAATCAGCACTTGGGACAAGAGACACAAAAGTCAGCTACCTTTTCATACATTTCTCACAGGATGCTCCCTAAACCATGATCTCTGTAACTTTCCTGTTCACTTTTGCAATGTAATTGTATGGTTTGATGCCAAATATGTCATGCAATGTGTTTCTTTATGAATGCTCCATATATGCTCTGCATTATTGTTACAGTGCCATGTTTCCTGCAGCATTATGTATGTGTACAGATATGAAACATATTCCCATGGATTTCACATGGCTCAAGGGGGAGGCAGACACTCAGAGCTGTCTCCCAATACATAAATAGAAAGGATGCATCACAAAGGCTATGCAAATATCAGGCTTTGGCCAGTGAGGAAAAAGATCACCTCAGCCCAGGAAGATTTGGCGGTAAAGAGGGCTTGAAATAGTCACACTTTGAACTAAGAGAGGTTTTTTGCCAGAGAACTTCCATCTTGAAACAACTCCAAGGGATTGAACCTATCCACATGGCCAGAAGGTGGCCATGAAAACCAACAGCAGCCAATCTTGTGGGTAAGAGAGATGAGAATGGACTACAACATTAAACTTTAGGTTAGAATGTATCTTATATTTTAATTTGATAGTGGTTAACTCCTGACTGCTTTATTAAATGATTGTGCATTGATTTGCTATATGCTCACTTAAAATCATGTTCTATTCAATAAACTAGTGTTTGTTTTATCTAAAGCTCTGTGGATTTTAGAGAGGATGAATGAGCAACAACTGGGTGCATTCCAGTTTTTTTGATAAACTAGTGAACTAGAGTCTATGGGTGTGACTACACTAGTAAATTAAGTCAACTTAAGCATGCTTCAGTTGACTTAATTTACTCTGCACCCACACTGGCATTTCCTTAAGTCGACTTAAACTGCTGCTTAAGTCGACTTAAGGAAATTCAAAGTCGACTTTATAACACCTCATATAAAGTCGACTTTGAAGCTTAAGTTGACTTTTTAAGTTGACTTAAGCAGTGTGGACACCCTAAGTCGACTTAGTCGACTTAGGGCACGGGGAAAGGGAGCTTCCTTTTCACCGGGACCACTCAGGTCCTGGCAAGAAGGGACCACGGGGCTCCCTTCTCCCTGGGACCACTCAGGTCCCGGCAAGAAGGGACTGTGGGGCTTCCTTCTCCCTGGGACCACTCAGGTCCCGGCAAGAAGGAAGCCCTGTGGTCCCGGCAAGAAGGAAACCATGCGCTTTCTTCTCCCCAGGACCCACGCTCCACGTGCTCAGCATTTGGAGCGCGGTCCAGGGGAGAAGGGAGCCCCACCCTCCCTCCTAGCCAGGACCCTGCAGTCCCGACCAGGAGGGAGCGCGGGTCCCGGGGAGAAGGAAGCCCCGCGCTCCAGCTGAGAAGTCCTGAGCAGAAAGGAGCTGAGTGGTCTGGGGCAGAAGGGAGCTCCACGCTCCCTTCTCCCCTGGACCGCTCAGGGGCTTGCTGGCTCTCCGTGGACCGAAATAGTCAACTTAGAGAGTCTAGTATAGACTCTCTAAGTCGAGTTAGTAAGGCCCACTTTAAGTCGACTTAGAAGTCCTGTGTGGACTCTCTAAGTCGACTTAATAAAGTCGACTTAAAGTCGACTAATTAAAGTCGACTTATTTAAGTCGACCTAAATTCCCAAGTGTAGACATAGCCTATGAGCCTACAGCTATCTGAGAAGGGTCCCGATCCCAGCAGGACAAAAGTTCCTAGGATAAGGGGGTAGGGGTAATCACTGGGGGACCATCCCTTGAGTGGCTGGAGAGCGCACACCCACTGCCTGGGACCACTTACATGCAGGAAGCTGGTGTGGGCTGACCCAGAAGTGGGTGGCCACCTGGCAAAGCAGGATAAGATAGGGTCTAGAAGGGGGCAATAGGGGAGGCACAGCAGCACCCGAGAACACATTCAGGGAGGGGACATTACAACATTCTAGGCCAGAAAACTGGCTCAAGATTTTACCATCAATTTTCTACTTACCAAGCTGGGACCAAGAGCAGTTATTCAATTTCTCTGGTCTGGCCATCCTTTGAGGCTTTAGAGTGCCTCCATGGGGTTATTGGCTGGCTTGCAGTGGATTTATTACCTTTCTGTTCAGCATATTCAGTTGATGACAGGCCTGGCTCAGAGTCTCATTAACCCTTCCTGGTTCAGCATGAGGTTGGTGTACCCCTCACAGAAAACTTTCGACCATCTGTGCACAAAGTATTTCTATTTAAGCTTTTTCTGTTAAAAAGCTGACTTTTGAACACTCCCTTGCTTCATCTTAGCCCTCCAAAGCCATTGAGCTGTGCCTAACAGGAATAAAGGAAATCTGTAGCAAGAAGAATTCTGCTCTTGTTTGCAGCTGAGCAGGACACTGGCATATAAAAACAAACACCAGAACAAAGCCCAAGGCGGAGCTAACAGAGAATTAGTTGTGAGGAGGAAACATATTGATTGTAATTCTCTTTCACCTGAGAAAGTTTCTTTAGGATTTGGATTATTGAGATTTTAATCATTTAATGGCTAACCAGTTACCAGTTTGGCTGCATTTTTTCCCTCTGTTAAACCTCTTACTGTATGGAAAGAAAACAGGTATAGAAAATTCAGTGCTTGGGTAAATGATGGTGGGAACTTGCTAAGATGTTTTTATTTGAAATATTGAGCCAAATTGCTCTGTTATGCCAATGCAAATTCAAACACCATTAATTACTCTGGATTTACACCAAAGTAACTGATTTGTCTCAGTAGATAAGCGTTGCTATGACTATCAGTCTTCTGAATGCATTATTTTTTTAGCCTAACATATGGATCTAGTGATGTTCTTTGCTGTTCCTTAGAGAATTTTGCCCCTGTGTGCTACTCTATACTGTACTGCTACTTTGTGTGGGAAAGCATCTGCTTTGAAATTCACGAGCAAAACTGTCAAAGAATGCAACCCCTGAATGGCTAACTTTTTAGCGTGTCCATATTTGGTTCCTAATATGCTTAAATTGTAAAATTTCTACACAATTCTTACCAAAAAAAGTGGATTAGAATGAGGAAAGCATGAGATTAACAGAAAGCTACTAATGACCTCCTGTTGTTGAATAGATTTGCTTCCTCCAGTCCCACTCAAACAGAAACAGCACCATCTGTTGCTCTCCGCTGTAGATCAAGGCAAGCTTTTTCTCTCCATGGATGATGGCAGGAAATGAATCATGGGCAGCTGAAACTAAACAGAAACAAAAGTTAATGCTAGAGATGGACTAAGACTGAAACAATTTATCCTAATCCATCCGGGATACAGAAGTGAACTACTCTTGTTTTTTGTCTTGCAAAAAACAAAATCTAAATAGGGAGACTTTGCAAAACCAAACTAAAAGCACCCTTGCTTTTGCCTATCTTTAGCATATTTGCAATGCAAGAATTACCCTCAAAACTATTGCTACTTGGGATGGAAAATACCGTTTAGGGTTAGTCCAATTCTTCAGTGAAGCTCAGGCTGTTTCCCTGCAGCATGTTTTCTTTGTCCAGTCCAATCAACATTGATTATAAACTTTTTGTTCAGCTCAGACAATGTTTTTTCAGCACTGTTTTTGTGACACTTGACCCCAGCAGAGTTAAATGATAGAATGCTGAAGACCGCAGTGACAGCTGGAACCTGTACTACAGCAGGGGTCTGTTTCATGTTGGCACAGCTAAACTGCTGCTAGACACAGCGGAAAGTTTTCCCTCAGATTTCCTTGGTATAGGCTGGGCCAGAGCATGAAGCCACATCTGTGGAGAAGTAATAGTCATGGACAGACTGTGGCTGGAATTTGAACACAAAGTTGTTTGGCTTCATTTCTGAAAGTGGGGCTACATCTCTGAGTTGCAAATGGAAACTTCTCTTTGAAGTGTAAAATTCCTCATCCAGGGTTGATATACTTGTATATCAATTAAATGAAAAATACAGTATCCTGTGTCTGTGTCCCTGCTCCCTTCTTCCTACCCTCCCCACAAGAAGAAAATAATCCACTCCAGACTCCAAACTCTTCTTGACTCAGGATCCAAGACAAGTTCAACAGTCTTTACTGCACACAGCCACTTATTAGCTTCAGCAACCATGTCTGATAAATATGGGGTTATTTTCTGACTGCATGACAGGATCTGATGTACAGAGGTATCTTGTATTCTGACTGAGGTATCAATAAAGAGTCATCACAATTATACTCTTAGTGTTTGGGTGTTAGTTTTCAGACTATGATATGAACCACTCTAGTTAGAATAAAATGGGTGGGATAATGTACTTTACCATTTATTGTCTACACATAGTGCAGATGTGCACAAGTTCTGCATAGGCACTACAGGCAGAGGTTATGGGGAGAGTCAGGAGAAAGGCAATGTTGGCTACTGTGCGCCCCATTACACAGATCAAGTGTCTGCAAACCACCCTATCGTGCCCCAAATGTAGCTCAAGGATTGGAGTAGCAGCTATGGAATGGCTGCAGAGTTGCCCGGCTCCATGACTGCTGGTTGGGTGTGAATTCCATATTCCACTTTCTGCTTCCTAAATAATTCCTGGCTCAGACCTAATGTAAATAAGTGTTTTTCTTCCACATTTTGAAAACAAGAATAAGAAGAGTAAAATAGTCTCTTTTGGAAGAAGTGGTGAGCTCTCCCCTATGTCCAAGCTGTGCTCCAATGTAGTAAAAAATCTGGACCTGTGAGTTTATTATTCAAATACCTCAAGGGTGGACCTGGTTGAAAATGTGATTTTTTTTCCCCAGAAACAATTCATTTTTAAACAATAAAATAAAATGAAATGAAGATTTTTGGTTTCATTTCAAGCCACGTTTTCATTGGGGTTCAGTGCTTGAAAAAAAAAGGGGGGGGTGATTTTTCAGATATTCCCCTCCTCCCCATTTCTTTCCTCTTTTTGTTTTTTTCTCTTTTTTTCCCCCCAACTGGAAAATGGGGAAAGGAGAGGGGAGAAAAAAGTAGTGTAGATAATTGGGAAATAAAATGTTCTTTTCCTGTCTCACTTTTTGTAATTTCTCCCTGTTTTCTCTGGGGGGAAAAAGGGAACAGGGAGCAAAAAAGGGCTGAGAAGAGTGAATTAAAGTGAAAAACACAACCAGAAAACATTTTTTCCAGTTTTTAAAAAGCAAGATGAAACAAAAATGATTTGAAATTAAACCAGAACCTTCATTTGATATGTCTTCATCACAAGATCAAAGAATGGTAACAAAATCAAACTGTTTTCAACAATTTCAATAACGAGGAAATCTGTATTTTTGGATGGAAAAAAAAGCTTGGTCAGAAAATTTCACCCACTTCTGCTTATGGGCCTTGAACATGCTATGACTGCTTGAACATTGCCACATCCTGTGAAGTCATCTGTCCATGCTACTTTAGACATACAGTACTTGTCAACGGGCATTGCAGAAGGTTTAGACACCACATATTTAGTGACCCTACCAGTTGATATCAGCTGTTTAAGATTAGGGATTTGTGGTAGTCTATTTGAGCCCTTCCTCCATATGTTTCCCTCCTCCAACTTCCAGCATGCAGTAATAAACTCTGCTTAAAAGTGCAAAGCAAAATTAAGGCAAAGAGCTCAGATTGAAGTACATAAGACAGCTCTTTGGTGCTTTCTTCATCTTCATTTGCATTCTTCAACATTCTGGCTATACAGTGAGCTTTTTTAGATAGCAGTCATCAACAAACAATAAAGAAGGAAAAGGGAAGTTAACAGTTCTTTTGATGAACGCACTTAGGCTATGTCTACACTTGCACTTTTAAGTCGACTTTAACTAACTTAACTTAGTTAAGTCGACTTAGTGTGTCTACACTTAAAATTAAAGTCGACTTAAAGGGGAACTTACAAAGTCGACCTAGAGCGTCCACACTGGATGCTCTAGGTCAACTTTGTGGGGCTAGGGGGACCTTGGGGAGGTCCACGGTGGCAGGGGGGGCACCCCTTGTGTGCAATGGGGCAAAAGAGGACAGGGACCCTGGGAGGGCAGAGCCCTGTGTGTGATGCTGTCTGGATATAGGGAAGCATTTATGATATTATTTTCAATTGATATCTCATAAATGCTATAATCCATAGGAGCTATGTCATGTTTGGTATCAATAGAAAGGTAGTAATTTGCTGGGAATGATTATATAGTTTATGTCTAGGAATTCTATTTCGATTAGAAGTTAGGAATTCGGTGTCCTATCTATACTTTAACTTGTGTGATTTTATGGGAACGCCCCAGACAGGATATCACCAACCATTGTCTCCTTAATGTTTAGGAATTTTCCAGGTAGAATGGTCCCAGGGAGTAAACTGATGAGCCATTAAGGACACAATGGTTGTATTCCTTATGTCCTTAATGGCTCATCAGTTTACTCCCTGGGCCCATTGTAGCTGGAAAATTCCTAAACATTAAGGACACAATAGTTTGACACACCCACCTCTCACATTTCAATAAAATAACATAAGTTAAAATATAGATAGAACACCATATTCCTAACTTCTAATTGAAATAGAATTCCTAGACATAAACTATATAATCATTCCCAGCAAATTACTACCTTTCTATTGATATCAAACATGACATAGCTCTTAAGGATTATAGCATTTATGAGATATCCATTGAAAATAACATCATAAATGCTTCCCTAAATCCAGCCAGTGTCACACAGGGCTCTGCCCTGCCCTTTGGGGGGGCATGCCAGGCTTCCCTTGTGCCCCCCCCCCGGCAGGGAGGGCATTGGTGTAGTCCTGGGGTAGCCCTAAATCGACTTAGGGCTACCCCAGGGCTACACTGGCTTAATTCGACTTTAAAAAGTCGAATTAAGCCTTAGATTGAGTAGAAAGGTGGTTTAATAAAGTCGACTTAATTTTCATTAAGTCAACTTTATTTTGTTTAAGTCGACTTAAGCAAGCTGCTTAAGTCGACTTAAGCAAAATGTAGTGTAGACGCAGGGCAAATTAAGTCGACTTAAGCCAAGCTTAAGTCGACTTAATTTACCAGTGTAGACGCAGCCTATGTCCTCCTGTTGCAGTCCAGGATGCATTATAGTAAGAGGAAAAACATTGGGTCATTGAAGTGTATGGGTGTTAATATATTAGAACAGTCTTTTATATAGATAATAGGTAGACAGTTTTTAAATTCATATCATTTACTTGATATACTATAACCAACCTTTTTGGGTTGTGTCAGTGTAGGATATAAATATAGGTCCTTCAGGTAAAGTCTAAAATGTTGCTACTGTACTTCATAATCCATTTCTGGCAGTTGGCTACATTGTGTCAATCTGTCATCTGGAGCCATCAGAAATAAGTGCTATTAATATTCCTATATGGTATTTGGAACAGACTCAAATTATTAAAATATTGTAAAATCATATGCTACTTGTTCACTCTTTAAATCATACATTGTAATATCTTTTTCTCCTGCTATGGCAAAGACTCTAAAGCATAAGCAAACAGCTGTTGTTTTAGCAATAAAGAATTAGTTTAGTTTGTAAATATTTTCCAGTAGGTCAGTTTACTCACCACAAGATACCACTTCAAAATGACCTTTGCTGTGAACAGTGTGAGAATGCAGTGCTAGCTTCATTCCCAATAAAAGATCGAAAAGAGCCTTTGTGCTCTGAAAGTTTAAACCAGTTGCTCCCAAATTGGGGGGTGTAAAGAAAATCTAAGGGGGGCGCTAGCTGTGAAATTTTCATAGCAAAAAATGTTTGTGTCAAGAAAACCTATTTGTGGTTATTTTTAATTGTACAATTACAAATTGATTTTTTGTTAAAAGGGGGTTGGATGATGGTAAAGGAGAGGTAGGAAGATGTGAGGGTTTCTCAAAAATCAGAAAGGAGGCATGATGCCGAAAAGTTTGGGAGCCTCTGTTTTAAACTGTAGTGTCACTGGGACCATGAATCATGAGACCTCTCTTCAGATCACTAACAGAAACAAGCTGCTAAGGGGAAGAGATGGAGACTGAGCTGAATGTTTGAAACAATGAATGAAATAAAAGCAATGCATAGATATGACACCTTTCACACAAAGTCATAAGAGGTTGACTAGCAAGGTATAAGTAAAAAGTGATAAAAAAAATGAAGAGCAGCAAACAAACAAAGCAGGTGCAGATACCACTTCTAGATGGAGACTGTTTCCTTCCTTCTTTTGGTTCCTTTAAGTATTTGGTATGTTTTCTGAGTTCCCCATCGCTGTGTCTTGGCTACCCCGACTCTGGTTCTTCTTCCTGAGTTCCTAATTTATTCAATGGTCCCCTCTGGGAGGATGTTGGCTACCCAGACTGTGGTTCTAAAGTCCCTCCTTGGATGTTAATTGAGATGACTCTCTGAATGGCATGTGATATTCCCCAGTACTTAAATCCTTTTCCAGAAGGAGTCATATGTCCCCAAAATTATGCTCTGCTAGCACTTATTTAGCACATCATGATTATTTGTTACTTGTTTTTCTAATAGATTTTGGGAGGAACAGGGATCAATTGACATGTACATATTGTTAAATATTCATCAGGGCACCAGATGTTGTGCTGTTCTACCAGGGTCAGTTGACCCAGATCAGTAAGTTCCAGATTCCCCATTACACACACCCATGTGTATGCACTAGGTGAACTTGCCATTGGCTGACCATGACCGCTGGTCTGTCCTATCAGCACAGCTACACACACAGGCTATGTCTACACTTGTTAATTTAAGTCGACTTAACATGTCTACACTCAAATTTTAAGTCGACTTTGAGGGGACCCTACAAAATCAACCTAGAGCATCCACACTGGATGCCTAAGTCGACTTCTAGGGGCTAGATAGACCTGGGACAGGTCCATGGTGGTCGGGGGGGGCAACCCTTGCCAAGTGCCAGGGGGCTCAGCCTTTGCCCCATTGTACCTTGGTACAATGGGGCAAAGGGGGACAGGGACCCTGGCAGGGCATAGGGGCAGGGTGGGCAGGGCTCTGCCCTGCCCTTTGGGAAGGCATGCCACACTGTGGCTGTGCCAGCCACCCTGGCAGGGAGGGCAGTGGGGAAGCCCTGGAGCCCCCTAAGTCGACTTAAGGTCGACTTAGGACTACTTCACGTCTACACTGGCTAAGTCGACTTTCTAAAGTTGACTTAGCCAGCAAAGTCGACTTAAAATTAGGTTTAATAAAGTTGATTTAATTTTTCCTTAAGTCGACTTAAACAGCTGCTTAAGTCAACTTAAGGAAAGTGTAGTGTAGATGCAGAGTAAATTAAGTCGACTTAAGAAAGGTTAAGTCGACTTAATTTACAAGTGTAAACACACACACAGGGCCTAGATAAACATTCATGGCCTGTGTCTGTGCCAAGTGCAAATTCTGTATTCATATAATCTGTTTAATGCTAAGAGGCCTTGCTCCCAGAATTCTTTAGCATTCAGAATCCTTTAGCATTCCGACTTTCCAAGCTTTAGCAGACTTTTGTCAGTCATAATGATTTATAGTAATTTAGTACTGTCTCAACAGAGGGCTTTGGAACAGATGGAGCTCCCTCTAGGGCAGGCCACAAAGCATCTCTGCATGCCTTGAAAAAACAAGTTGCTCTGTCTGCTGTGAGGACTCACCGCATGATTCACATCTAGCATCTAAAGCTCTAAGTCCAGAGCTAGATGAAGTTCTACAGCAGGTCTCATCTATTGTGAACTACACCAAGACTGTTCACAAAACTGCATGAAGAAAAGGGGTCCAATTGTGCCGTGTTGTTCCACATGGAAGCTCATTTGCTCTTGAGAGGAAAAGTACCCATTTTTTTAACTGAGAGATGAGCTGTCTACTTACGCAATGGACTGCAAAACGAGTGAGTTAGATGATTTTCTATGTGACCAAAGGAAGTGCCTTCTTCCCTGTGTCACAGATGTATAAAGGAAACTAAATGAATTGAATACATGTCTGCAAGGGAAGAACACCCACATCCTTCAGCAGAGCGACTGAATCACAGAAAATTGTTTTCTGTAAGAACTATCTATTAAGAACAAACTATAAATCCCTCCTGTAGCTTTGCAGGTTGCTTGTTGACAATGAAATTATTCTTCCTCCCACACAGGTGATGGCTGAGCACCTCAGCTGGCTGAAGGAACAATTTGCATCCTTTTCTCCCAACTTGGATGTGGCAAAGTATGTTTGGATGCAAAACCCTTTTTGTTGCACATTTGATGCTATAGATCTGACAGCAGCTGAAATCAAACAGCTCATCAAAATTTCCTGCAATCAATTATTGCAAGGAAGATATGCCCACCTGTCTCTCCCACAGTTCTGTTTCTGTGGAAAGAATCAATACCTTGTACTCTTGGTACAAGCCTTGAAACTGATGGTGCCATTTGTGAGCTCATACTTGGGTGAAGTTGGATTCAGTGCACTTATGTCCATCAAGTCTCAGTATCAATCTACCAGTGATGTCACATCAGAGAGTAGATGTGCAATTTCTACCAGGCTGATGGACTTCAGGAAGCTATGTCACAACACATAAGCTCATATGTCATATTAAATAACTATGTGTAAATTCCTTGGACACTATGTTGTCTGGCATCACAGGAAACAAAAAGTCTAAAAATTGAGTCACACCAGCAAAAAATTTGGGAACCCTTGGTTTAAGGGACCTACAAAGGATTCTCTTTTAGACTGAGTTTGTGCACTTTTAAAGAGAGGCAGAAAAGTTTTCTGGGGAGAGAAGGGGAACTTTGCATTTGGGTGGGGGTTATTCAGACATATAAGAAATGTTAAAGCTGGATCTTTTTTAGTTTTGCTGGCGCACTTATGAGAGGTCTCAAGGATGAGTACTGTGTGAATGTTAAAAATAGGTGAGGGTATTGAATCTTTAACAAAGACTTCCGTTACCCAAAATTCATTGATGTTAAATAGGTGCTAACAAAACCAAGCAAAATCAAAGGCTATGTCTACACTAGGAAAAGTTAGGTCGACTTTGTTAAGTCGACTTAATAAGGTTGACTTTAAGTCAACTTAAAGTCGACCTTATTAAGGAATTTCTTAAGTCAACTTAATGAAAGCCTAGTGTGGACGCGACTTTAAGTTGACTTAACCCTCCTTAAGTCGACTTAAACTGCCTGTGTAGACATAGCCAAAGAGTTTTAGGACAGTTTTGACTACAGTCTTTGCTCTTTCTCTTAGTTACTCAAATGTAACACTCTTTACTTTTCTTAGGTTATCTTTTTCATTAGCTTTTCAGCTGTCATAGGTCTAGTCTACACGGGAAATTAATGCACTAGTACATATCACAGTGCACAACAAACTACAAAATTTAGTTAAGAAAATAAGAACAAACTTCAAGAAGTGCCATGGGATCTTTTGGTTTTCAAGGTTTCCTTTCAAAGGACCCATGTAAAATACATTGAATACAATTAAATTTATGTGCCTAAGAAAAATGGAAAATGTACAGTGTCTGCAACCCTGGTATTTCAAACAGAGACTTAGTTTAGAAATTTATTTTCACCCCAACTCCTCGTCATGATTTTCCATACTCTCCATATCTTCTCACTCCCTTGTTTTTCATCTATCTGCCCCAGAAAAGGCTTTATAACTCATTATCAACGAGAGTTCTGTAGCACCTTATAGACTAACTGATTTTCTTTGGCATAAGCTTTCGTGGGCTATAACCCCCTTCGTCACCTTATGCCGAAGAAAATCTGTTAGTCTATAAGGTGCCACAGGACTCTCGTTGTTTTTGCTGTACAAAGACTAACACAGCTACCCCTCTGGAAATAACTCATTATGTTTTCTTTATTGTGTCATATTTACCAGACTGAAACATCTGCTCAGAACAGCTACTGAAAAGATGTTTGTCTGTCAGCTAACCTTGCTCTGATTTCTTCTAATTACTGGGAAGATTAGGGTAGAGGGTCACAAGCCATCGGTTTCAATGAGATGGGATTATTTATCACAAGAGATAACATGATGTGCTGCTGAAAGGAGACACAAATGGTACATCTATAGCAGTAGTTTTCAACCAGTGTGCCACGAGAACTATCAAAGTGTGCCATGAAATTTATACAAAGGTAATGAAAAATCAATGTAAACCAAACATTCTTTCATCTTAAACAATATTCTATCCAATCAAAATTACAACTAACAAAACTCATGAAAATTAATAATCAGATTAAAAGGAAGGCATTGGTTTTTTTATTTTAATATGTGAACATTCTAAACACAGGTGGCCAAAGGGCAAAACTGAGGTGATGTGTATTTTTTTTCTAGTGGATTTGAAACATTAATGCATTTGATCCTTCTTTAGCTTGTTGTATGCTGTTGCAAACCCCTCTAGTAAGACCGTAACCATAGTAAATGTAAAGTCAGGGGAGAGTTCATGAAGCATAGGGAGGAGTTAGGCTTCACAACCTCAAAAGCAACATCTACACAGGGGTCTTTAGAGAGGTAGCCTAAACCTAAGTCTGTCAGCCCTGAGACTCACTGCCACATAGACACACCCCAGGGAGTCAAACAGAGAAGAAACACTGAGTTTCTGTATTTTGGTTCTACATTGAGTTCCTCCCTTCCGCATCTCATTAGCATTTTCAAGAAAATGAAAAAAATGAAGACAGGAATTCAATCAACACAGAACTGAAATTTTTGCATATCCCTATGAACAGACTGGGAAAGATCACTTGGTTTGGCATGATACAGTGTGGTGACTACAGGATGCTGGAGATTTTTGTAAGTAGATGAAAACCTTGCAAGAAGAGCTGGCGGGAAATTTTCCCACAAAACATTTCTCCACCAGCAATCACTGAAAGCAAAGTCTTTCATGGAAGTCTGTCAATTTTGATTAATCTTTCTGCCAGACCTCCTGAAAAATCTTCTTATTCTGGGATTCCATGGCTTCTAGAGTCCCCAGCTATGGGGCAGCCACGGCATGCTACTGTAGGGTTAGGGACCAGCTGGCTTCCTACCATGGAGCCAGCCTGGAAATACCTGGTGAGCTGTCTGGGCTTCCAGACTCCTTTCTACAAAGCTGAGAGCCTGGAAACCCCCCGATCAAGCCAGAGCTCTCAGGATCTAGGCTTCCAGGTCTTTGGTGGGAAACTATATTTTGTAGCAGGTTCTGTTTGTTTGTTTCCCCCCCCCCAGAATTTCTCTTCTGTGCGAAATCTCAAAATTGCTATTTTTTGTTGTGGAACAGAACTTTTTCAAAGTATTAGCAATTTCCATTGAACAGAAATTGACTTTCAACCTCCTCTACTTGCAAATTTGCATCTATTATTGTATTATGTGGGAACTAACATACGGCCCAGATTCTGTAGACTTTAATTCAGCATGGGACTAGTGTGCAGGGAAAGAGAGTGACACTAAACTGCCTTACTGCCTTTGCTGACTTTGACACCCAAACCAGCTATGCTGGCTTTGACACCCAAGGATTCTCTTAATGGACAGGAATCCAGTTAAGCTGAGTTACATCCCCTTTGTACCACTTTAGAACAGAAGTGAGTTTTTACGTTCTGAAGCACGCCCTGCCGAAATCACTCCTGTCCTGCGGTCTGTCTCTTCTCATTCCTGAGTCCTCCAGCCTGATCACTTCAGAGTCTCTCCCCTGCCAGAGCAATAGGAAATCCAACAAATAATTCTCCAGCCCCGGACTCTGAGCCCACTGGTCTTTATACCCCCTCTCAGCTTTCTGAATTGTCCTTATCCCCTTACATTAGGGGTTTCATGCCACCTTCCTAGTATCTGGTAGGGGAACTCAAGCTCACCCTCTATACTGGGTTCCAGTCCAGGAATCCTAGGATGAGCAGACAAGGATTGCTCTGTCAGACACCTTGCCCACTGCCCCCCTGAATGCTTTCCTACCATTAGCCTTTCCTCAGCCTTCTCCCCTGATCCTTCCTGGACTCTCTGTAATGAACAACCCCTCACAGGCCTCTCCCCAGAGGACAAGTTCCTACCCCACCTCAAGGTCAGCCATAAAAACTCACTCTTCTCCTATATCTTCCAGATACCTCCCTTTCCTGATGCCCAGGGAGTGACTGCAGAGTTGTTCTCTCTCCCTTTTGCCCCTCAATTTCCAGACCTAATGACCCTTGGCTTCACTCTCACTGCTTGTCAGGCTGCACTTTCTATTGGATCAGGACAACACATCTCTAGTTCTAGGCTTTACTGTCCCCAGTCTTCCTCCTGCCTCAAGGCTCTCCAGTTCTGACACCAAGATTCAGGCTTCTGTCAGTTTTAAGCCCAAGAGAGGAATCACCCACTACCTCTCTCCCAGGTCTCTTCTATGGCCACCCTCCCACTGCCCTCTGCTTCTTCTATAGGAAAATCCAGTCCTTCCCCAGCTAGGTTTGATCACCAATGATGCCTAACTTCCCACCCACAGGCCTAACTAGGCTCAGGCTGCAACCCCATAGTTAACTGGTGTGAGGTTTATACACCCCATCACACATGGGATGTGCTGCCACCAGTTCTAGTTATAAACACAGGTGAGTGCATCACCGGTGCAGACACAGTAATTTGGGCCTAGTCTACATTGTGGGGCTAAGTTGATGGGAGATACACAATCTGCATGCCGCAGAATGTGTATCTCCCATCAACTTAGTTACTCTCACTTACCGCGTTGTCTTCGCTCCACAGTGTTGACCGGCAATGCACTCCCATCGACGCAGTGTTACTCCACTTGGAGGGATGGAGTTATTGCGTCAACACGAGAGCACTTCCGGGATCGATTGAGCGGATCTACACTGGCCGCTCAATCAATCACGGATCGACGCAGCATTTTGAGTGTAGACATAGCCTTGGATAGGACTTTCCAATATGGCTCCCCATGCCCAACTAGGCTAACGTAGGTCTTCAGACATGGGAGTTGGTTACCCAAGTTAACTCTGCAGGGAAGACATACCCTCAGAGCAATTCACATGAGGGGAACCCTCATTCTCCCAATCTATTCATTTGTTATATGGTTACTAGTGGTTTTCAAAAACCCTTACTACTTTACTCCCAAAGGGAAGTGTGAAAGGAGACAAGAAAGCAGCCATACTTGGATGCCACACTGATACCTCAGATGGAAGTTTTGTCAGTTTTGTTCATGTAGCCCCTCCTGCCTACTGGCCCAGCATGAGGGTGTTCAAGATAGGGGAAGTTAGCCCGGGTGGCCTTTTACACGGGTTAGGGAAACTAGGCCTGGTGCTCCTCTGTGTGCTCTGCGTTGTGTTTGTGTGGGTTAACTCAGACCAAACCCACTCAGACCAATGTCCCAGGAACACGGTTTTTATTCTGCAAGAGATACAACAGCAGCATTACACTCCATTGGCCTCCTCCCT